>JAJMCR010000024.1:0-132775 GCA_030573095.1 Pichia paraexigua | reverse complement strand
AACTCCTTCAAAATGAAAAAATCAGAATTATAATCTTGACCTAGTAATTCACCATTCAAGTTTCGTATTCTTCCATTAATAGCTTTATTTTTTCTTAAATTTTTTGTGATAATCATGTCTCTACCCAAACTCATTAATGTTTGATTTGTAAAACGCTCATTCATTATAATTTTTGATGTTTCGAATGTTGGAGATGTAAGCATTAACCTTTTCATTATTGGATACCCAATACGTTTTTGGTATGCGATACAATCATCTGAATGACTTCCCATTGATTTAATCAAAATGATTCTATGCCTAAAATCAATCCAAATTGCATATTTCACATTACAAAAAACATCCAACACTTTAACCCTATTTCTTTCATTATTTGAACTTTTCTTCCTTTTTCTACTTTGCATCTGATCTGCAGAATAGTTACTCGAGCAAACCATATCAGCATAATAAACTGAATTTGCGTATTTATTACCTTTCTTCAACATAAATACTCTTTGACCGGATGAGCTAAACTTGAAATTTTTTAAAAATGGAAAAACAAAGCTAAATTGACCAAGACTAAAACAAAATGATCCACCAACTTCAACTTGGAGTGCTCTATCATAACAAAAATCAAACATTTCACGAGTGTAAATAAGTTCAGCTTTTTTAATAAAATCAAAATATTCTCTTGGTTCACAGATAATCAACAGTTTCTCCATTTGATTACAGATATGATCAGGTAAATAGTGCTTGGATATACCCAATAATTCAACACCCCTAAAACAAACGGGTGGTAAATCATTTATAAAAAACATTGATGTTACATCTTTTTCGTATATTGAATAATCAAAATCATTTAATTGATGTAATTTGGAGACATACTTGTGTTTACCAAAAGTAACACCTGGAGCTACATGCTCATCTATCCAGACATTGAAGTTACAGATGTTGTATGAGTGAATATAATAGAATTTAATACCAGTAATAACATCATTTGAAAATTTGCAAATGTTTGGTAATTCTCTATAATAGGGATTCAACAATAATTTAATTAATTGGCTTTCTTTAAAGTGAAAATATGCATAGAAATCAAGCAATCTCATGTCTTTATAATATTGCATACGGTCATTTTGATACAATTCTTGTAGTTGTTCAAATTGGGTATTATCCATCAATGATTCAATCATTAATCTTGTTGGTAGAATAAGATCACCATCAGAACAGTATTCATGACAGTCCTGGAAAAGATTTTCATAGTTTTGTAGCAGTATTGCATGTGTATGTTGCATGCATCGGCAAATGCATCAATATCTTCATGTTTACAGAAGAAAAGGGGGTGTTGTCAGGTGTTGCAAATCAGACGAAAATTTGCAGATTGGTCAATCCTCAACACTTCCCAAAAGGGACATTTGTAAATACCAGCCCCCCTCAACCTCCAAAAGCTCCCCTGCGGGGCCCATGAAAAATGCGCCACAGGCGCTCATAAAAAATGCGCATGCATTTTTTCAAATTGGGGGGAAAAATGTCAGAATTACTATGGAAAAAAGTCACTCCGCTATAAACCCAAGAAAACTCACTGGGAGTGTCCACTTGAAAAATAGTTGCCCATGAAAAGTAAAAAAGTCGTCGGGGAAACCGCGGAGCGTCATTGTGCCAAAAAAAAAGAGCAAATTTCATATGGAATTATAGAACCGCACCTTTTGGGACACTTAAAAAGTTAGCCCGAGGGGGTGCTTTATATGAAAAGTACGTCTGACGCTCGCGGTGGTGTGTAGACTCAAAAATAGCGGCTCCCAAATAGCTACGTAATTTAATAAAAAGACTTTCAATCACGTGACACCTACACCCTTACCTATCCTCTACTGAAACCTTTTTAAACCTTATAAACAGCATCGTGGCGCAGTGGAAGCGCGCAGGGCTCATAACCCTGATGTCGTTGGATCGAAACCAACCGATGCTAATTTTTTTTTTTTCAAGTTCCCCAAATTGGTGCTAAAAAACTGAAAAACAAACTAAAAAAAAAGCAAACAACAAAACAACACGAATTTGCGTTTTGTCATTAGTTGAATATACTATAATGTTTTCAATACATCATACACATCCGTGCCTTTCTTTTTCCTTTTTTTCACTAATTCCTTTTCATATTTGTCAATAATGGTAGGATTTAAATTCATATTGACATCCTTAATCACATTAACTTCATTATCAGAAAGTTTTTATTTACCTGGGGTTGCACCAACTTCTTATAATGAAGGTGATGATGTTGAATTATTTGTTAATCATATTACACCATCATTAAGGAAACAAGATCCAAATAGCAAAACATATTTATATTCATATGATTATTATTTTGAAAAGTTTCACTTTTGTGAACCAAAAAATGGTAAAGAAAAGCAAAGTGAAAGTTTAGGTTCAATTCTATTCGGTGATAGAATTTTTAATTCTCCATTTGAATTTAAATTATTAGAAAATTCAACTTGTAATTTATTATGTTCTTCAAATTATCCAAAAGAAGATTCCGATTTTGTTAATTATAATATTAAAGCTGGTTTTCAATTTAATATGATGATTGATGGTTTGCCAATTGCAAGAACTTTAATTGACTCAAAAACTAATGAAATTTTTTATAGTTCTGCCTTTAATATTGGTTTTGATGATAAAGAAAATAATTTACCTCACTTATATAATCATTATGATTTTTTCATTGAATATCATTTAAGATCTGATGGTGATTATAGAATTGTTGGTGCAACTGTTAATCCAAGATCAATTGATTATGAATCAATTGATAATTTAAATACTTGTAATGATGAAATTGTTCAACCAATTCAATTGAATAATGAAAATTCAAAAGATGTCATATTTACTTATTCAGTTTACTGGATTCCTTCTGAAACTGTTTGGGCAACTCGATGGGATCAATATTTACATGTTTATGATCCAAAAATTCAATGGTTTGCATTATTAAATTTTTCTTTAATTGTTATAATTTTAACTATTATTATAAGTCATATATTACTTAAAAATTTAAGAAATGATATTGAAAAATATAATGAAATTAATTTGGATGATGATGTAATTAATGAAATGGGTTGGAAATTAATTTATGGTGACGTTTTTAGAACTCCTAAAAATCCAATGTTATTATCAGTTTTAATTGGTTCAGGTATTCAAATTTTATTAATGTCAATTACAACCTGTGGTTTAGCAGCATTTGGTTTATTATCACCTTCAAATAGAGGTTCATTATCAACTGTTATGTTTGTATTATATTCAATTTTTGGTTCAATTGGCTCATATTATTCTGCTTTTATTTATAAATTTTTTAAAGGTGAAGATTGGAAAATTAATATGATTTTAACTCCAACGTTAATTCCTGGTTCAATATTTATTATTTTCATTTTTATTAATTTCTTTTTAATTTTTGCTCATTCATCAGGTGCTGTACCTGCAGGTACAATGTTAGCAATTTTCTTGATTTGGTTTACGGTTAATATTCCATTATCATTTATTGGTTCTTTATTAGGTTTAAGAAAAAAATCAATTGATTTACCAGTTAAAGTTAACCAAATTCAAAGACAAATTCCTCCACAACCAAAATATATGAAAACTCTATATTTATCATTAATTGCTGGTATTTTCCCATTTGGTGCAATTGCAATTGAAATGTATTTTATTTATAATTCATTATGGTTCAATAAAATTTATTATATGTTTGGATTTTTATTCTTTTGCTTTATTTTAATGTTAATTACTTGTATGTTGGTTACATTATTATTAATTTATTTTTCATTATGTAATGAAAATTATAATTGGCAATGGAAATCATTCTTTGTTAGTGGTGGTATTTCAATTTATGTTTTCTTACATGCAATTATTTTATCTAAATTAAACTTAGGTGGTTTAACTTCAATTGTTTTATATGTTGGTTATTCTTTTGTTATTGCTACATTAATTGGTATCATGTGTGGTACTATAGGTTTCCTTTCTACAATGTACTTGACTTTACACATGTATGGACAAATTAAAGTTGATTAGGTATGTATAATTAATTTATTTATTAAACACACAAATATGTAAAAAATTATTTCATAAAAAGAAAAATAAAATAACCAGTATTCCGTCTTCGGATGCGCAGCCGATTTTCCAGGCGGTGCAAATTTCTTCGACGTCGTCGAGGTGGGGTTTTTCATTTACCGGGTATTTCAGTACTTATACAATGATTCATTTCTTATGCGTTTGGTTCTATCTGTATAGTTGTGCAGTATGTCTGACGAACATAACCAACAAGAAAAAGAGCAACCTCAAGTTGTTGATGAAAGAATCGTCAGTTTAAAGATTGAACTTCCAGAAACTGAAGAAAAATTAGAAATTCCATGTTCAATTAATGATTTCTTATTTGATATTGTTGATACTTTAAAAGTTTTACCATCAACCCGTGAATTTACTTCATTTGAACTAAAGTCTAATGATGATATTAAACTTTCCAATGAATCATTGATTTCTGATTTAGTTAAAGATAATGAAGATTCCGTTTTTATTAAACTAGTTCCTTTAGCTTATAATGAAGTTACTGCAAGAAAACATATTATTGCAGTTAGAGAGTTTGCAAATTTAGAATCAAAATCAGATTCCTTTAATGATGTTTTAGGTGTTGGTTATGGTCAATCAACATATACTGAATTAGATTTAACTGACAAGGAAATTGAAGACAACAAAGAATCTGAAAAGAAAGATGAAAATGATAATGAAAAAGAATCATCACCAATTACCATTAGTGATACTGAAAAATCTGAACTTGAATCTTTAGTTGATGATATTCTTACTTTTAAACCTGATTTAGATATTGTTGCTGCAAAGAAAAATATAAATGCTTTACCTACATTAAAATCTTTATTCATTTCACAATGGTCACCATCTGATATGTCAAGAAAATTAGCAGGTGATTTATTATATTTACAAGTTCAAACTTTAGAAGGTGAAATTTTCCAAATTACCTCTCATGTATCAGGTTTCTTTGTTAATAATTCATCAAATAGTCATTTTGATGGTTCAATTCATACATCTAAAAATGGCAAATCATTATTCAATTATTCATTAATTTCATTATTAAAGAATTTATCACCATTATTTGAAATTCAACTTAAGAAAAATGATGAACTTTTATCAAAATTAGCATTTGAAACTTATATTGTTCCAGATTCAACTAATATTAGATCTCCATGGTTAATTAAAGAATCTGAAAATCCAACTTCTGATCTAGGTAAATCTCAATATAATTTATTACATGGGGGAATTGATGGTTCAGACTTACAAGTTGATTGGAATAAAGATTATCAAGCATTAAAAGGTCTGCCAAAAGCTAATTTACCTGATAGAATTAACAGAGATCAATCATTAATTTCTAAAAGTTCCAATTTTACGATTGCCTCAATTAAAGGTGCTCTAGCAGTTATTAGAGGTGAAATTGAACCTGTTAATCCTGAAGAAATTCCAGATTATTTTGTTTATCTTAGAAATGGTATCTTTTATTCTAAAGCAATTGATTCAATTGGTCAATTTAAATCAACTGGTGGTATCGAAGCTGCTAGATCAAGTGCCGCTAAAGATGTTAGTGCATTAAAATATTTAAATAAATATGATATTGATAACGTTCATTCATTATTAACTACAGTTGTTGATTATTTAGGTCATAGAATTATTTGTCAAGCTCCAGTTCCTGGTATTTTTGTAGATGATGATGTTATTGTAGAACAAAATGGAGAAGAAGAACAAGAAGTTGCACAAACTGTTAAGTATGGTTTTATTGATGATCATTCTGAAGTTGTCAGTGATGAATCCTTCATTAAAACTTTTAAGAATGTCGGTGAAGCATTCTACTTAAAACCTCATAAAATTTGGAATACCGATGGTTCAGAAGTAGTTGATGTTGTTACATCTGGCTATACTAAGGGTATCAAAGGTACTGATGATAAAAGTTATATTATTGATATGTTCAGATCAACTCCTTTAGATATTGAATTTATCGATGAAAATTATGATGAATCAAAGGAAGATTCTTATCCACATAGAGAAACTTTATTAAGACATGAAGCAATTAACGAATGGATTAAGAGAGAAACCGCAGTTGCTGTTAAGAAAGAAACTGAAAGATTAGAAAAGGAAGGTAAACTTGATACTGAATCAAAACCAACTATTGGAGTTGATAATTCACTTTTCTTATTAAATCCTGACGCATTTTCATTAACTCCAGCTCCAACCAAAGAATTAGCTGATGAATTAAAGAAAGATGAAGAAAAGGTTAGAGAAGTTTCTAAATTTGTTAGTCAAATTTTAATACCTGAATTTGTTAAAGAAATGGAATATTCAGAAGTTTATAATGCGATTGATGGTGCTCACTTATCAGAAGTTCTTCATTCTGTTGGTATTAACATGAGATATTTAGGTAAAGTTGCTACTTTAGCTCTTGAAAGAAAAGAAAAATATTTAAAGGAAAGGGAAGAAAGTTATGCAAAGATTGCGGTTTCAAATAAAGAAATTGAAGAACAAGAAGCAAAGGAAATTGCTGAAAAAAAGGCTAGATTTGAAGCAAAACTCAAACTTAGAAATGAAGCATTTGAAAAAGGTGAAGAAATTCCAGATTTTACTAAAGATCTTGAAGAAGAAAAGGCAGCTGAAGAAGCAAAGGAAAAGGAAGAAGCGAAGTTACCAACCAAGCTTAATACCATTCCAACTCCTGCATTATTAGATTCATTATATGAAATTTCTGTCATTGAAATGATTGCTAGAGCAACCAAACATTTCTTAAGAAAACAACTTAAATCTATTCCATTACCACTTGCGTCATATGTTATTTCTCATATTCATAACTGTTTACTTTCTTCTAAAGCTAACCCATCTCCCGAAGCACCAAAGTTAAATGCTTTATTAGCATCTGTCTATAAAAGTGTTGATTTATCCATCTTAGAAAAAGATTCTAAATATGTTATTAATTCAATTGCAAAGGAAGTTTTTATGAGATTTAGATTCACTTTACCAGCAGATTGGATTGATTTAGTCAAACCACTGCAATTAGTAAAAGCTATTGCACTTAAGTTTGGTATTCAATGGAAGAAGAGAGACTATGCTTTTACTAGGGAACAATTAGACGCACAAATTTCTAAGCAATCTCAAAACATTGAATCATCGAACGGTTCAGTCAAGGAAGAAAAGTATGGTAAGAAGAAGGGTAGAAAATCGTCACCAGCCCCAAAGCAAGAAATTGTTGAAATAATCATTTCATCAACTACCTTTACTCCTCAAGATATTGTTTGTCTTGCACCACTTGTTAAAGATTCTATTCTTGATTCATCCGTTATTGAAGATACTTGGAAAGCTGGTATGCTCAAATTATCAACTGGTGAAACCGAACAACTTCAAGAAGGTTCACTTTTTGCTAATCAAGCTATCCAATTTGCTGAAAGACTTTATGGTTCAGTTCATAATATTACGGCAACTTACACTGCTAAATTAGGTGGTCTTTATGCTTCTTCCAATGCTTATGTTGAGGCAATTCCTTTCTTGCAAAGATCATTCCAAGTTTTTGAAAGATGTTCAGGTGTCGATTCTTATCAAGCTTCTCTTGCATTAAACCAATTAGTAAATGCTTATGTTTCAAATAATCAAATTATCAATAGTATCAAGATTTACAAGAGATTAATCAATTATTGGATTCTTTCATTCAATAAATATCATCCAAATGTCATTGGTATTTTAACATCCCTTGCTGTTCTTCTCATGAGATTAGAAATGTCATCCGAAGCAATCAAGGTTTTCTTAAAGGCAACTGAATTGTGTGATGAATCATTTGGCGAAGTGAACCAACAATCTGCGTTCTTTAGATATCAATTATCTCAACTTTATTTCACTGAAAAGAAATACACTGATGCAATTGCACAAGTTGAAAAAGCTTTTGAAATTTACAAGTCAACTCTTGGTTTGAAGGATAGAACAACTATCGAGTCAAGAAGACTATATAATGGTTTAAGAGGATATGTTGATCGTTTGAAGAGCCAAGCAAAAAGCTTACAAGAACAAGAGCACGAAGCTAAAAAATTAGAACAAGAACATCGTATTAAGGCAAAGCAAGCTCAAAAGGCAAGACAAGTTACTCCAAACCCAGAAATTGCTAATAAAAGTATTGATGATATTGTTGCATTCATTAGTGGTACAGATTCTGATAGTAAAAAGAAAAAGAAAAATAATAAGAAGAAGAACTCTAAGAAATAAATTTAGATTTTAATTCTCCTGTATTTATTTTTTTGTATATACCTTGTATATAGTTTATTATTATTTATTTAATTACAATTTTGGATTATAGTTAATTTAAAAACACGAAAACTAAACTTTTAATTTGCTAATCTATAGAAAGTCTATTATCATAAGAAAATGATCGGTTCTACTTAAAATTCTTCATCACCCTCAAGATCACCAAATTCCCAACATCCAATATGTGATGCTTTGGCATCATTCTCTAATTCAATTAATTCATCATGTTCTTTGGTTAATAATTTTTCAAAGGGTTTCAAATTCTTCTTCTTAACCAAACCCCAACCTTCAGAAACCATATCTTTGTTAATTGATTTAGTTGGATCTTGTGAAATAATCTTTGGATCATAGAGTTCAACATCAAATTCAACCCCTGGTGCTGGATTACTGTATGTAACACATGCAATAACTTGTTTATCTAATACAGTATCTTCTAGGTAATAGATTGCTTCTTTAAAATAATCTTCTTGGCTTTTTGGTGGCATGTTAATCAATGATAATTGGGCAATATGAGCTTGTGGTTTATACGAAGCGATTGAAAATTCAACAGGTAATGCACGTACTTCAGAAATTCTAATAGTTTCGATAGTACCATAATCTAAGTGTTGAACTGTAACTTTTCTTTCATCTCTATTGACTTCCAACACCTTTGCTCTATAGAATTTGCCATTATCAGTTAGTTTAGCTGCAACGACATCATTTTTCTTTAAGGAAGATACTGATTTAAATGAAGGCGATGATGCATGAAATTTAGTCATGAATGCCTTTAATTTTGCCTTTTCAGAATCAAGGATATGTAATGCAATCAGACCATCATCAAGAACTTCACAGACTTGAGCATCTAAATATTTCTTTTCAATCTTCAAATTTTCGACTCGGTTTGCAAGCTCATCATTGGCTTTATCTTGTGATGGATCATAATTTGTCCAAATACCTATTTTCTTTTCCTTGGCTTCATTTTGAGCAGTAGTTAATTGTGTAGCATATTTAGTTTCATCGATTGATTTTTCATGAATCTCAGATAAACCATCCTTTAAAAGGGTAACTTGGAAAGGAACATTGGACCCCGGTAAAAAAATGTTACCAATAAAACTACCAATTTTGTCAACATTATAGATTTCAATGTTAACATCTCTTTGATAGAATTTTTTACTTGCAAGTTCTAAAGCTTTCTTTGCAAATTCGTCTTCTCTATTCGAAAAGTTGGATAAACCACCTAAAACTAATGTAAGCTTTACACCTTCCTTTGGAAGGTTGATTCTAAATCTATTACCAGAAATAACATGATCAACAATACCCGCTATTTTATTTCTATTTTGGAATGAGAATAAGTATGGTTTTGCTCTCATTGCACTCTCTGAAGCATCAACAAGATTTTCAGGAGCTGGCGCTTTACCATGAATACCTTTCTTTGCTTTAACTGCCATTGATTCAGTTTCAATAAGGCCATCCCAATAATCTGGTTTTACTTCGCCCCTTCTGTGTCTAATAACACTTGCATAACCATGGAGAACAATGTCTTCATTGATATTTTTACCATCAGAAGTTCTTATAGTAACTAAAGGCCTTTCATCAAATTGTTCATTACCTTCTCTAATGCTCTCAACCGAAACATCAACATGTTTGCCGATAAGTTTATGTCTAACATATTCTTTAGCTGTTGCAACATATGCAGAGGTTGATTGATCAGATAATCTTGGTGCCCTTAAGGAAATTAATTGAACTGTAGATTCTGTGTTGTCTTTTAATCGGATGACAATTGTGTCAGATGAAATAACCTTGGCAACAGTTGCATCAATTCTTCTACCAACTGAAATTTCAGAACCACTACTTGTAGCATGAGAAGATACAGAAGCTTGTTTCTTCCAGATCTTTTTACCAGAGGTACGTGCTTCCTTTTCAAATTTACGAAGATTTGTCATTGCCTTTGCACCAAGTAACGAAGATTGCCAATCACTAACTTCAGCTAATCCATCTTGAAGAAGTTTCTCAGCAATGTTACCATTTTGATGAATAAAATTACCAACTAAAACACCAGATAAAGATTCACCAAGTAATTCAACTTTAATTGATTTCATTAATAATCTGGTTTCAACATAAGCCTTTGCTTCATCACCAAATTCATCAGCTGGTTCATCATTGCTTGAACTTCTTGGGGTTTTAACACCAGCAATAAGAACAGGGATAACACAATGTTTTGTTGGTGTCAATAATAAGCTGACTAATAATCTATCACCACTTAAGACCTTTTCAATAATTGAGTCAATTGGGGTAGAATCAATTGTTTCAGGTCTTGATACAATTTCAATCTTTTTGTAACTTGGGTTCCAGATACCAACCTTGGAAGTTTCTGCTTCCTTTTGAATTTTTCTGTATGTAACTAACTCTTCATCTTCATCAAATGAATTAATATTATCCCTTAATTTTGCAGCACCCTTTGATAAAACGTATTCAATTAAAGATTGAAAGATTGGTGTTGAAATATCACCAAATTCTCTATTTGCATTATTTTTGTATAAAATCCAAAATTTAACTTGCTTACCAACTAGTAAAGTTCTTAAAAGTTCTCTTGCTTCAAAAGCGTACTTTTCATTAGATTGTAATCTTGGTGCTTGTAAATAAGCTAAGGTCAAAGAACGTTCCTGCGTACCAGTAGGTGATGTGAGAATCAAAGTGTCCGCTGAGAGAACACTCTTAACTTTAGCAAAAAAAACTTGAACCATTTTCGTTTCCACTAAGGTTTAATTGTCAATTGGTGTGATAGGAAAAATGGCAGAAGGGTTTAGACCAAAGAAACATGTCTCGTCACGGCTTTGAGAAACAATATCAGCGAAAATGTTGAACGTTGATCTGGTTGCAAACCAAATTTCCATCCCTTTTTAATTGTATTCTCTTTTTTCAGGTAGTTTTATGATTACTAAATTAATATATTCATACAGATTATATATAATAATTACAGGGGAAGTTTGCTTTTAATTTCATGTAAAAGGCCATCTTTTCGTTCTAACCATATTTTTTCAGCAGTATCTAATTGATCTTGTATTCTCCAGACGATAAGCTGTGTTTGCATAGGTTGCAATACTGGATCAAGATCTTTTGCGGATAGAAGTAACCATAAAACCATTTTCCTATTTCTTACCAATCCAAATTGATCGATGTTCGGATTCCGTACTCTTGCTTTGGTCTCATTCACAGATTCATAGTACGAGTCAAATGATTCATTAAACGATAAGTTCTTAGTAATACTTACAAGTATTTCATCATATGATTTATAAGAATATGCAACTCTTTGCATAAGAAATGCATTTGATAAAGGTTTTAATAATTTTGAATCAATTATTTTCTTGAATAACATCATTGATTCATTGAAAAACATTTCAATTGAGCTTATGGGTATACCTCGTTCTAAATTTTCAATACTATTTTGTCCAACTAGAAAGTAAGCTTCAGCAGCTAATATTGTGGATCTTATTGTATAGGTTTTCAAATTACATCGTGAAAGATATGAATAAAATGATGATTCTAACATTGGATTTATTATTGTCGATATCATTTTTGAAGTTATGGGTTGTGTAGTTGTACCTGTTTTATTTGCAGCGCCCAATAATAGTGACATTACTGTAAATTCTTGTAATGAAGCTAAATGTGAATATGCTTTATCATTGACAAAATCTTTCTTAATTAACTCATAAGTGGAATGGGCATTTTTATAATCACCTAGCATGAAATACCAATCACCTAATTTACGTAATGTCATTTCAACAGATTCAGCTAAATAATAACCACCTCTTGCATTATAAGCTTCTTCTTTTGTATCTTTATTTTTATCGGCTAATTGAGTGTTACTAGAATTTCCACCAAAAGAGAAAAAGTTATTCTTATTACCACTACCCCACTTTCTACCACCAAAAATTCTACCAGTCAAACTTGTACGTGGTCCAACAACTTCTTCATTCCATTGGTTAATTTTATTATTCATAAATAATATCATATCTTTAGATATCAATTCTTGTAATGGTTTTTTCCATGAGCTGAAGGTTAAACTATTTAACTTTAATATATCTAGATCTTCATTTATTGGCGTATCATCTAATTCTTTTATTCTACTGAAAATTGAGGGATAAAGATTAATTAGCCCTTCACCACTATCATCATTAATCATTGACGGCTCAAAATTAATAGGAACTATAGTACTTTGTTTACCTAAATTAATCTTCAAATGTTCTTGTATTTTTAAACCTTTTTGTAACATTTCTGAATCATCGTCATCAACTAAAATCATTATATGCTGTAAAATTGAGTTTAAATCAAACCAGTTTGGGAACTTTCTTTTTTTTAAAGTAGATATTAAATTCTCAATAACTTCTAAATCATCATTTCCAGTAACAACAATTAATTGCATAATTGGATGATTAAAACATTCAAATGACGATAATGAATCTGATAAATGCAGTGACGAAATTAATTTTAAATATATACTATTTTGTAATTTAACTATTGATTTATAATACTTATGATATGTATCGTAATTTAAACTTTCATCATTTAACAATCTTATTTGATCATCTATAATTTTTACATAGTCATCCATTTGTTTATTAAAATATTCCAGGTTGAATAGTTCTTGATTATTATTAATCCCAACATCAAATTTTAAAACATCATTAACAAATCTGACGTACCCTTTATTTTGTTTATTATTAATAGGTTTGTTAAATTCATTACCAAATGCAAATGTATTTTCAAAATATGTAAATAAATGATGAATATTTTGTAAATTACTATTTAATCTATTTGCAATTTTATCTGCATAATTTGAACTAATGACTGATATTTTAGGTGAATATGCAGTTAACAATAGTTGTTGAACAACCCGAGATGCGCATCCAGTGATATCTCGAATTCCATCATCTAGTATGGATCCATATATAGAGGTGATTGGCAAATCCATATTAGACAATGACTTTTGTTCAATGCTGTGAAAAGCTTGGAAAAAATTATAGAGCTTAATCTTCATCAAAACATCTAAAATTCATGCAAGAAAGTCAAAAATTAAAGTGTATCTTTGTTACGCGGTAAATACCGTTGAGTATGTGGATTGCTCGTTTTAAATAGTGATATCAATTTAGTTTATTATACAAAAGTTATATAAATACAGTAATAGTGAAACGTAGTAGAATGAGTTTAAATATAAAAAATGAGCAAAATGTGAAAAATAAAGCAGTTTGGTGGTATAATTGGTTCAAAGACCTTTTCTTTTAGTGTTTTTAGGAGCATTGTACGCTTTCAGTTTATTTTAAGTAAATAATTTATTATGCAGCTGGAGTTGAAACATTAGCTGGTACGACAGTATCTGTCACCTGTGGACCATGAAACATCTTATCTTCACCTGTAAGTTTTAAGCCTTCCAGCGGTTCTTCTTCTGAACCCGCAAATGTACTATATAGGAATCCAATTCCAGTTAATAACATTAATGTACCAACAGCCAACGCACATCCAACGCCGGCAACTTCACCATTTGTGAATTCAGTATTTGCTTGTTTATTAACAGCACTGGTGGCAGTTGATAAGGAAGAAGATGCTGCTTTTGAAGTTGAAGAAGATACTGTTGAAGTAAATGTACCTTCATAGACGAACATTGACGTCATACGAACAACTGATTGTGCCTTTGCTTCATTGACTTGTAAATTGTTTGCAGTTATAGTATATGGAATCCACTCTTTACCGTTCCAAATAGCACTTGAAACAATACCAAAGTTATCAACTTTGAAATTACCAGTCAACAATAAAATTTGTGAATTATGGAATGAATAAGAAGATGAGGTTTCAATAAGTGAAATATCAGTTAATTGCGCATCCTCTAAACTCAAGCCAGATGCAAGTGAGTTCCATTTAGATTCGTTAAAATATCCAATATAATTATCACCCATTATAATGATTAAATCATCTAATATTTTATTGTTTTTTCTTTCATCACCGAAAAGAATTTTAGACACTGGATTAGAAATTTGGGTATTCAAGTCATTCAAAATTGAGATTGAGTTATTATATGTATCATAAACACCGAGATATCCATTTTTATTACCAGTCGAAAAATTTCCCCCAACCAATACTCTATATTCATTGTAATAATTAGCACTTGAAATTAAACCATCAATATCAGAAACACTTCTATTAACGTTAACAATATCAGAATCATTGCCAAACGTACAAATTGTTTTACAGTCACCGACTGAAAATGAACCGACGGCAATAATTGTGCCAAATTCTGGATCGATAGTCATATCCAAAATTGAACCTTCAAATGTTTCATTCAAAGTTTTCAATGAAAATGAATCCATATCATAAAATGCTAAACCACTATTAATTGAATTTGATTTAAACTTAGCGTCTAAATCATTGTTAATGGTAAAAATTAAGTTTGATTTGTAGTATAATAATGAATCGATTTCATTATTTTCATTAAATGATAAATCTGAAGATAATAATGATGTTGAATTATTTGATAATAGATAAATATTCGAGCCTGCAATTGCAATTGTTTCATTATTTATATAAATGCCAGAAACAAATTGATTGTCGTTGTCATTCTTAATAGGACTTAATGTGTTATCATCATTGATTTTAACAATATTATTTGAATTTAAATCAAAATTAATAATTGATCCAATGACATAAGATTCAACAAAATCCGAACCAAGCATCCAGTTATTATTTGAATCATCCAAAGATGATAAAATATTCATAGAAAACGTTGTTGAATTTTCAAATTCTAAATTATTTGTAAAATCAAATAATTCAGTTGTAGTAGAATCATTATTATAATTAATAACTAAATATTCAGTACCATTGAATGTAAATCCAGATAACGATTTAATATCATTTGAGTTTGAAATATTGTTGACCTTTTCGATATCATTTTGATTAGTATTGAAAACAGCAACTCCATTATTAAAGGATTCAGAATTATTATTAAATTTTTCAAAAGGTCCAAAGATTAAAAACTCATCAGCTGGTCCATAAATATGACTGATTTCACCGCTAGATAAACCACCATCAATTGAAAACAATTTATTCAACTTAATTTGATTTAAATAGTTTTTAGATTTAACAATATCAAGGCCTAAAATACCGTTACCATAAATTGAGTTAAAGTCACCACCAATGATTAAGGATGTTTCATTAATAATCATACTATTAATAGATGCATCATTACTTAAAGTTTTGGAGCCAATTAAATTAATACTTGTATTACCAATTGGATATTCAATTTCATAATCTGAAAAATTAGTTAATGAATATTCGAATAATCCATTGATTTCAATCATATCAAGTCTTTCTCTGTTATGAGTACGTGTAATATTACCAGTAATTTCATCCAGCTCTAATTGAATATATTGTAACTGAATTGATTGTGCCACAACGTAAAAGTTTTCATCATCAATAGATTCTAATAATGTCATATCAATAGTTATTGGATTGTTTGGATCCAGTTTTAGGTTGCCAGTATATAAAACATCATATTTTTCATATTGGTTAGTTTGATAAATAACAGAGTTTGATAACCGTTCACCATCACTTCCAGTAACTGTAACATTAACAATACCTCTACTGCTACAAGATTTATCTTCTAAACATCCATTTGTATACATCAAAATTGAATACTGTCCAGAAACAGGGATACCAATTTCATAACGAATACCTTTTTCATTTGAAATATTATCATTTGAAATATTTGAATACAGATTATTATTTGAATCAATTTCCCAATTAAGATTACCAAGTGTTGATGAACTAACTTCAATATCATAATCTTTGGTAGACGTATCACATGAATCTAATTGATTTAAGTTATTATTTGCATATGCAGTGATTCCAACACTTGATAATTCAACACCTAATAGCTCAGAATAATCACCATAATAATCTAAAATTTGAATTGTAAAAGAATCAACATCAATTGCATTAACAAATGCAAAATCTTGAAATGAATTTGACAATTGTAAGACTGTTTGATTGTTATTTGTAAACGTATAATAATCAGAACCCGTTACATTGTTATTTGAAAAGGATGATTCAATTGTTGATGGTAAATATAATGGACAAAATGCGTCACAGTTTTTAATCGTTAAATCAACTGGATCAATATAACTCATATTCATAATACCATTTACAGGATATGTAATAACTCTAAAAGATTTAACACCATTTAAATTCGATAATGAATTATAAAGACGAATTTTAGAAGGTATAGCGCTATCATCAAGTGAAGCAGACCAAGCACCAAGTTGATTATCTGGTAATTTCCAGCCATTTTCTTCATTTGTTGGACAGATTATATTTTTATAATTTTCACCTGCAGTTGCTGAAATTTTACTTGATTGGATTGGAATTTTTTGTGATATATCAACAATGCCATCTGATGTTTTATTTTTAATAATTGTATAGTTTGTAAAAGTTTCATTATATGTAACATTAAGTAAATGATCATAACCGATAGAATTAAATAAACCACCGAAAAGAATTGAATTTGTATCATTATATTTCACAATGGAATTAACTATGGAATCTTCATTAAATCCACCAAATGGCAATGATAATAATTGTTCTTCAAGATAGTCATATTGAACAACACCAAACGTGTGATTGAATTGTAAATGACCACCAAAATAAATCATTAAATTTTCATAATCATAATAAACTGCATTAATGGTATTATTATTAGTGTCATTATCAATATCCCAATTTTTCAATAATGTTAGCTCAAGGCTATCTAAACTATAAATGTAAGGTTTATTATCAATAACCATAATTGTATTTTCATCATCTAGTGGATACCACAACGAAGGAGTAGATGTGTCATTTGGGAAACTACTCAATAAAGAAACTGAATTATTAGATTTTGATAATTCATATAAATTTAAGAAATTCGAAGAATTATTTGTTAAAGAACTTGAATCGTTGTTATAAATTGAAATGGCATTGAAATCACCTAATATCATAAAATCTTCATTTATTATTCCTGGATTTGCGTTAATTGTGTTTGAAAATGATAATAATGAAAGGATAAACCTTTTTGAATTATTAAAATTTAACAGCATTGTTTGAAAGATGCTGTAAAGTTTTTTTAAAATATAATTAAGAAATTCAGAAATAAAGAAAGAAAGAAAGAAAGAAGGAAAGAAAGAAAGAAGGCAAAAAAAATAGTTCTAAGTAAAGGTCATAAATGAATGAATCAAACAACTACAAACACAGTATTAAATAATATGCAGTGTTTGTTTGGGTCGCTGTGATCAACTACAGTTAACATACATGTAATAGAACACAAAAACATCACAAATCAAAACACGCGTTAAGTGGAAAAGTAAACAAAGAAGGAACCAGCCATTTTTTTTAAAGTTTGCATTTTCCAATCGACGCGTCGATAGGAATTAACCTTAATTTACCGCTTTAGGTTAGTTTATTCACAAAGGATCATCTGAATCTTGAAAGAATAAGCTTATTTTATACCCCATGACCGATATACTGAAAGAAGAAATAGAATCACTTAAATTCATATACCCTGAACTGGAATTTAATTCAAAAACAAACCTAATATCATTAAACATACCGATTAAACTAGTTAACAATTTAACTTTGAAAGATAAGAAAAAAAATAGATCAATAACTATAAATAATTTACCACCTATTAAATTACGAATATTCATACCAGACACATACCCATATGATGCAGCGCCTATAATAAAGCTTGAGAATGTTTTTAAATGGATTGATGATGATAAATTAAATGAAATATACAGTGAATTGTTTCAAATTTCGGAAAACTTCAAAGATGTTGTGATTTATTCATGTATTGATTACATTAAAACAAATGGTGAAGTTGCGTTTAATATATTTAAAAAAGATTTATTTGAAATAAAGGATGATGATAGTGGAGATGTATTTGATTATTTCAAGAATGAAAACGAAATTGCAAATGAATTGATATTTAATGAATTAACAATATTATGTGATATTTGTCAAAAAGAAGAAAAAGGTATAAATTCAACAAAATTCCCCAATTGTGAACATGTTTTTTGTAACCAATGCTTAAATGATTATTTCTCACATATAATTACACGTGGAGAAGTTGAAAATTTTCATTGTCCATCAATTAATTGTACAAATGATAGATCAAAGTTTTTGAGTATGCTTTATAATCAAGCTGAAAAGGGAGATATAAAAGATTTTAAAAAATTTAATGATGCATTTTTTAGATTACCGATTTCAATAATTACGTTGAAAAGATTTTTGAAAGATTTGAAATTAACTGAAAGGTATGAAAAATTACTTTATAGAGATACAATTTTAAAATATAGAAGGTTTTTCCCAAATAGAGTTGCAGAATGTTCCAGAAGTTTATGTTCGACGATGTTTTTGAAGGAAAATCCAGATTCTAGACTTGCAATCTGTCCAAATTGTACATTTGCATTTTGTTCAGATTGTTTCCATTCTTGGCACGGAGAGATTAATCCCTGTTCAATTTATATGAGAAAGATACCAACTGAAGTAATTGAAAGATGGATTGAAAATAATGGTAATAATTCAAAAGATCAAACTATAGAACAAAGAGATATTTGTTCAAATATTTCATTTAAATTTGGTAGGAAAATAGTTGAATTATCAGTTGATGAATATTTGTCAGATTTACAATTTGAAGAATTGATTAAATCTGGGGATGCAAATATTGTTAAATGTCCACAATGTTATACCTATATTCAAAAATCAGATGGTTGTAATAAAATGACATGTTTGAAATGTAATGTTTTTTTTTGTAATATTTGTTGTGAAAGGTTAAACAAAAGTGATCCATATGAACATTTCAATAACCCAATGAATAGATGTTTTGGGAAATTGTTCGAGGGGATGATTACGGATGAAGAATAAACAAATTTTAAAGTTTTAGGGTTTAGTTAATATAGAAGTAACACTATATTTATAATTTAGTTTGTAACAAGAAAAAGTTTGATGGAAGAGCATAAGGCAAGTTTCCAATACAAATAAGGAAAAACCAAGAGTTCCCATTTTTTTGCGGGGTAAAAGCTCAAATTTTGCAGTAAATCCACTACCGATTGGAAAAACTACTGCTACTTCTGGGGACAGGAATTGACTACACGAGATTGGCCATTACTGCTCTCTTTCCCACATCCTTGTCCCAAGACTATACTATAAATACAAATAACTCAACGAAAGATGTTACAAACAATGTACCGACTAGCCATATCACTTTTGATGCAGGAAGCTGTTATTGACGGTTATAACGAGGAAGGGGAAGTGCAAAACACCCATATGGATGGGAAACATCCTATTCCCAGGAAACATCATTTTCTCGACCGGGTGTTAGAGTCGACCGCGAAGACCAGGAGAGTAGGGGGCTGCCCAGTAAAATCAAAGTGCGAGGATGGCGGTGATAATGCGATGCAGGTTTCTGTGCGGAAAATTGCTGCGAATCTGCAAGGGATTTCCCAGCGAGTCCGAATAATTGGTTCATGGGCGGGGATAGTGGTAGCAGTTTTGAATTGGGAAAAAGCTGATTGGACCGTTGCTGTGTTGTTGTTGTATACATGGGGGTGCATCAGACCGCATTTCTTCTTATTGTATCCCGTGTTGGTTATGTTATGGATGATAGGAGACCAGTATTTAAAAAGACATCCTGTGGGAAAACCCCAGCCTGAAGAGATAAGAGATACCCATAGCGAGAAGATTGAAGGAATGTTTGGGTTTCTGGGCAGTTCTGATTGCGAGGATGACAAAAATATCGAACGGAGTATTAGCACAGGAGAACAATTTTTGGTCACTAGTGAAGATCTTTCTTGCGAGGAGGTAAGGGAGGAAGAAGATGCAAAGGGGGGAGCCACAGAAAATGTGTTTACGAGGAAAACGTTGCTTTGGGAGATTCAAAATCAAACCGGGGCAGTTCTTAAAACCTTGGAATCCACGGAGGAATTAATACGAGACAGTTGTGGGTTTGATGATGAGAAAAGAACTACCCTGTTGTACGGAGAACTGCTAGGGGTTGTGTTAGTTGGGGTGTTAGTAGGGGCTTGGGTTCCATGGCGGGCGTTGTTTATTGTAATTGGATGGGCGCTGCTGGCAGCAAACCATCCTCTGTGGGGACAGTTACTGGAAGCTGCTTTATTGAAGCCGCCAGCCGTGGGAGAGAAAACGGATGATGGCAGTTTGGTTGCTGGCATGGAATTTGATGGGATTATAGTCGATGAGGCTGTATTTGTTCGGACAGTTGTGGTGTGGGAGCTTGAGGCATTGGATATTGTGGAGGGAGGGAGAACGTATCGTGGGTTTGGGTTTTGCAGTCAGAAATACCTTCGGGGGAATAGTCTTCGGTTGGCCCGCAGAAGACCTGCGATGACGGAAAGGATCGACCAGGTTGCTCCCCCCAAGGGATGGGTGTTTATTGGTGACTGGCGAGTTGCTGGGCGGTGGGAATATGATGAACCGTGCGCTGGCGGCGGGGCAGGAACTGGCCGGGAAGAGTTCCGACGGAGACGCTGGATTAGAGAAGTGCGGATCTCTGGCTAGTAGTTGTGCTTGCTGCAGGAGTGGGCTCATGCACCAATTCATGCATGATTCACACGAGATCTGATGAGAGAAATCAAGCAGATAAATGCGATTTGGCGCTGTGCTTTTAACAAGATTTGGTAAAGATCTTCAGATCGAACCAACTACAACTTACAGAAAAGTGGTTTATGAAATCAAATGAAATCTAATTTCTTGATAAGAGTCTACTATTTAAAGGTAAAACATTTTCCTTTGTTTCATTTTCATGGCTTGGCCTGTTTCTTCCTAATTAACTTTTTTCTTAGTTGTTTCATCTTTATTTAAAGTAGTTGCGGCTGTTTCACTTATTATTAGCTAACGCTTCTCTTAGCAAATATAGTTTTTTATTTATTAGCCTACGCAAGAAAAAATATTTTTTAGTTGAATATTTTTACACTTGATGAATTATTCTTCTCATTATCCCTACAATCAACATAATGATTTAAATTTATCTAACTATGTTAAAAATTTAAAGAATTATAACAGTATCAATAACAATGCTGTTAACAAAAAAGTTATTTATAACTACAATTTCCCACTTTATGAGATTAATACTCCAACTCCTTCATTAATTAGTGACTCCACTTCAACTGCATCATCTGTTACTCCTATCATTACAACTCCAACCACCAACTCTTCTACCCAATATAGTATTAACAATATTATTAACAACAAAAACAATATCCACAACATCAACCATAATATTGTTAGTGATACTATTAATGATACCCTTGATACTGCCAAATCGTTATCAACATTATCATTATCATCATCTTCAGCATCATCATCACCAGCATCATTATCATCACCACCAAACATTACTGCTAATAATATGAACTATGTTCATAATCAATACCACACCTTCAACAATTCCTTTTTACCTTTGAAGCCATCTTTATCAAATGATATTCGGAGATCTCATTCAACACCTGTTTTATTAAATAGTGTTAACTTTGATGATTTTACCAATGTTAGTACCAATATCTTTGCCAATACTAGTGCCACTACTGATATTCATTTATTCCCAACCAAACCATTAACTTCAACCATTTCTTCAAAAACCAATCCAAAATCCACTGCAAATTCAACGTCAGCAACATCAACAACCACAAACAAAAGGTTTAGAACTAAGTTTGCTGATGTTGAAAGACATTATAAATGTAATTTTGGAAAATGTGTAAAAGCATATGGTACATTAAATCATCTTAACACTCATATTTCAATGCATAATCACGGTGAAAAACGTATGCCTGAAGAATTTATTGAATTAAGAAGAAGGCTCAGATATTTGAAAAGGATGAAGATTAAAAGCCTCAAGGAAATGAAGAAAAAAATTGCTGGTGAAACTACAGTTGCTGCCACTGTTACTGAACCATCCATTGTTCCTGCTCATGCTGTTAATAGTAACATTGTTAATGCACCAATCATGAACACTTTAGTTGCTGGTTCTCAATTATTTTATGGCAATGGTGTTAACAATGATAATATTATGCATGCAATTGGCAATGTAAATGGTAATGGTACTGTTAATGGTTCTACTAATGGTAATATTAACGGAAATGTTAATGGTTATGTTAATGGTAACAATAACCTAATGTTTAACGTCAACAATACTTATAAAAATCTTACTATATACCCAAATAATTATAACTGTAATTACAATTACAACTACAATTACAGTTATGATTATAATCTAAACTACAATCCTAATTTTAATCACAATTATGGTAGATTGTTTGATATTATTGCTAGCAATAATAATTTAAACTATCAAAATCAAGGCCAAAATCAAAATAATACTAGCAATCAAAACAACAACAACAACAACAACAAAAACACCAACAATAATAATAATAATAGTACTTGGGACATCAAAACCGATAAGGGTGTATATAACGTCAAATCAAATCATCCTAATAATATGTATTTAGGTTGAGAATTTCAAAAACCCATCTATATTAACTTTCTTATTTTTTCAGCCGTCTTTTTCTTATTTTAGCAATAATAGCTATTTTATTTGATTATTAAGTTTTTTAGTTACATCAATACCTTTTATCTTACACCTTTTACCTTTTGCCCTTCACACTTTTTATTCTTTTTGGATTTTCTACCTCTACAGTTTTTTTCACAAGTTAGTTTCGAATTAAGTTTATTAGGCCTATTTTATTTTGCTTATATAGTCTATAGTTTTAAATTCTACTTTTTTATTTCAGTACGCAGACTACTCCTCATCATTTCGGCAAATGATCAACCGAAATCATTCTAGATCCATTAATTCTTATACCCGGATCTCGTTCTAAGTGCATTATTCCCCCGAACAAGGCGCTTTTCTTTAAACCGGAATCCGATATATTATCTTACAGCATCTTACCCTTCGGACTTGTGCGAACAATCTTATTTCCCAATGCTATTGTGGGAATGCCCACTATTTCCCCCGTCTCTTGCACCACTACCACGGGCAGATTACTTTCCCCCAAAATAGTTCGACTAATGCCAAGAATGCTTAATATGAACGCGAGATCTTGCAACAGATCTTGCCCCATCCATAAGATCTCCATGTTCCCCCTGTGGAGCAATCTCATTTCTAGGCCACTTAGATCCCCCCCTGCCGTTTCCATATACACTCTCTCGTCGTATAAGAAACGTTTCCCTTGCATCATTGCATCCAACTTCATTTCAACATCCCCTCCATGATGCGGCCTTTCTCTCCATGCATGAACTACAATTTCGCCCCGCTGATTGTCCTTTTCCCACCGCACCATACACCCACAAAGAGTTTTCTTCCCACCCTCACTGGTAATCATTTCCTCCCACAAACTTTTCCCACTTTTTCCCATCACGACCACAGAATTCTTCCCATCAAATCTTGTGAAGGTATGTAAATACTTTCTACTGGGACTCACCCTCCACAACTGTTCATACATCCATCTATCGACTGCCATTATCCTTACAACATCATCCTGTTCATCAATAGGAATTCTTAATTGCATCCTCATCAACACTGGATCCAACTCCGCCCTCGCTTCCCATGAATCTGCCTTCATTCGTTTTCTCACCATCCCATCAATCACGCCCACCACTTGCTCATGAAGCCCCCCGACAGTTTCTCTCAATTGTCTATCGCGAGCCAACAATGCCCGCAGCCAGTTTCGCACGGTCAACCCCGGGTCCCCATTACTTGCGTCCTCAAACCATCTTAATCCCCTCGCTCTTGCATATTCATAGATTTCCTCCTTGCTGAGACCCAACAAGGGGCGGCAAATTTTCATCCCCATGAATCCCTTGCTCACTGGCCGCATACCACAAAGTCCCCACAAAGTTGAACCTGAAAGCAATCGCATCAAAAAAGTTTCCCATTGATCATTTTTATGATGGCCCATGAAAATGGCCCCCGCCCCAATTTCCTGATAATACTTTCCCATTAACGCATATCTCAACTCTCGGGCATGTTCCTCTATGCGTCCTCGATCTATTGTCTCAGAAATGCGCAAAATGGAGTGTACGATGCTCCCTTTATTTCGATTGTCACTTATGGTCTTACCTACTTCTTTAGCCTCCCAAGAACTTTCCTTACGTAGACCATGGTCAATGGTTATTGCATGTACATCTAATAGCTGCATGTACTCTTTCTTGTATCTATCAAGTAAATCTAGTAATACTATTGAATCAACGCCTCCTGATAATGCCACAACAATCTTGTTGTTTAATTGTGGTGTTTTCATAATGTTGTTCATCGAAGCAGCGAACTTTTTAAATATAATGTCTTTAATCATCTACGTTGTATTATGTACTATGTATTGTTATTTTTATTTTCTAGTATGATTACTAGTGTGTATAGATAGAGAAATACAATACAAATAGTTAGTGTTTCCAAGAACGATTTGGGAAGGATGGCGCCCGATAGATAGCTAAATTTGTGTATAGCTGTGGCGAAATTTGAAAAGAAAGTGAATCAAAATGGAAAACGCTAAAAGAAAAAAAAGCAACAGTAGCTCCGCTCCATTTCTGAGATCTAAGATTTAACCAATTCCGTACTCTAGACTTTAGATAGATCCGATTTACTATATAATTTAACATCTGGTACTTTCAAACTGCATAATTTGAAGTATTAATTCATTACATCGTTTCGATAGACAAATCCTTTGTGCATTTAATCCATCACATTACACTGCATTTATCGGGCTTAAAAGTATTAGAACGTATCGGTTATGGTTATTTCTTCACAAGTCATGATTTTTGTACATTTTAGTCATTGAAAATTTCGAAGAAAAACTGCCATAAAAGCTCATTTTTGGTCATTTATAAAGAAATAGTTGTAAACAATATATTATTTGAGTAATTTATGTGAACTGTATTTAATCAGATATTTTTCAATCATACACACCGCCCTTGACATACTTAATTCACACCCTAATATGTTTTTTATCTTAGACTTGAATAATAATCACATGTAAGCGAATTTTTTGGATGCAACAACCTGTAGCCTCAAACTCAATTTCTAATTTTTATTATTGAAATTTTAAAATCATCTAATTTGATTTGTTATCACTAGTGCTAGGAGCCATAAACAATGTCACCTAACAAAGAAGAAAAAATAGATCTTATAAATATAGAACTAGACAAATTAAATAATCAAATTAGTTCATTTAATAAATTATTAAAGACCTCAAATAATCAATTTAACATGATCAAAAATTTTGGTATTCAACAATCAACATTCTTGAGTAGTTCACATAATGTGTTTCAAAATTTGAATCAACAAAATGAAGAGCGTATTAATAACAACAACAATAATAATAAGCATAAATGAAAAATCCTTCTAATACACTTCAGTTTATACCCAAAATGCAACTAAAATTATTATTCTTTTTTATGTAAATCAATCATGATTACAATAAAAATAGGTATACTATATTGTAATATATTATATATTTATAAATATATACAGGTTTATAAAACTAATCAATTAGCCAATTAATTGATTTTATTTAATCCTTTAATTCACCGGATTCAACAACTTTAATTTCAGCCTTTGGTTGACCAGATGGAGATCCATAACCTTCAACAACTTTTAAAGTATCTAAACCGTCAGTAATTTCACCAAAAACAACATGATGATTATCTAACCATGGACATGGAACAGTAGTGATGAAAAATTGTGATCCATTAGTATTTGGTCCTGCATTAGCCATTGATAATTGACCTGGTTTAGTATGTTTAATATTGAAATTTTCATCTTCAAATTTGTTACCATAAATTGATTTACCACCATAACCATTGAAATGAGTGATATCACCACCTTGAGCCATAAAACCTGGAATAACTCTGTGAAAGATAGAATCTTTATAACCAAAACCCTTTTCACCTGTACATAAAGCTCTGAAATTTTCTGCTGTCTTCGGAACTTCTTTATCAAATAATTCAAATGTAATTCTTGGTTGTTTTGTACCATTGATTGCTAAATCAAAGTAAACTTTTGATAATTTGGTTGAGGTTGTGGAAAATTGTCTTCTAAGGCCGAACATTTTGTATATCTGCTTATTAAATATAATTAATTAAATTACAGTTAATATATCTGGAAGTGTTTTACAACTCAATTTCATGTCCAACAACACTGTCCAGCAAATTACTTCATGGAAATATTGTCGCGGAATTCTGACAAGATTTGACGACGCGTCGATTTTACAAATTACAAGGCTTAGTTTTACACTGATATCTGATGCGATCTGGTATGTCTATCTTTCGTAAAAGTAGCCAAATGTATGTACATCCCTTTGCAGATATCGCAAAAGTGAACAAATAAAAATTAGTTTAAAATCTGATTCAATTTATATCATTTATTTAAGGTAAGATCCCAATATTTAATTGTTCCCCCTTTTATTCGGTAATTTTGTACACATGTCATGTTACTGTTTATAATTTATAATACCTATACAAAAAGATGAATGCCTTTAGTTTCAATAGACTAAATAATAGTTTTTAAGTTTGATTTTTGTTGAATAATATGATATTCTAAGTCATTTATTTTAATATATGAAATATATTCTGTAATGCAATATGTAAAGATATTAAGCTTAGTTCAAAATATTCAAAATCTCTATGGCTTATACTTTCGGTTAAACCAGGAAGTATAATTGTTGGTTTATCCTTATTTAAATCTGGCGCAAAAATTATATGTCTAAACCAAAAATCTTTATTACTTGATAAAAATAGTTTATCAATTGATTTTATCTTCATGTTTAATAATTTTATGTTTATCGCCAACTTTATCTTTTTGTAAAGTTTAAACCATGGATAATCTTGCAATATTTCATATTGTATATCTTTCAATTTGTTATCAAATTTAATTGATAGATTTAATATCGACTCAAAAATTTCATTTAATTCATTAAGTTCTTCATCGACTGTCTTAAATTCAAAAGGATATGTCATGTTTTCACTTTTCCAAGAATCTGAAATATCATTACTTAACTCAATAAATTTATTATTTATTATTTTTAAATAATTATTAGTTGAAATTTCCAAAATTTCATGTTCACTAAATTGAATTGTTAACATACCAATAAACTGACCTAATAAGTTATGAAATTTTAAATCTGGATCATATAATTCAAGTAATTCAATACTATCATATTTAGAATTATAGTATGATATTGGATCACTCTCAAAATTCTCCTTAAATCCAGCATTAATTGATGGTATACCTAAATGATTTTGAAATATTGTATAATCTTTAACTTCATTACTAATTAGCTCAATTGATTGATTATTAGTTTTAAAGTCATCAAGTAAAGTATCAGTTTTATTAATCATAATAAGATCCATTACATGGTTGAGAATTTTATCAAATAGTGGATTCGATTCAATGTGAAATTGGGTACCTCTAATATCATCCATATTAATATACAAAATACAATTATTAATTAATTTTTGTTCATAATATTCACCATGTTCAATAGATCCAACCATACCTAAACTTGTTGCATCCCATGATATCAATTTAATTGTACGTAATGGTTTCCACCCTCTTTTAACTAATTCATTGAAACCTCTTGCAATTTCAATTAAACTAATTGTTGATTTACTAGTACCGCCAAATCCGGTGATTGAATCTCTTGATGATCCAATAATTATTTCTTCATCTGATATTATACCTTCAATTCTTGTTATAATATTATAAATTGGTTTAACTTCGTAATTTATATTATTATTGATAGATATTTTGAAATCTTCATTAGGTCCAGTAAAATAATCAAAATTATTTAAATTTCCAGCCCAGCCAAAGTTTCCACCCTTTTTATTTAATTTGAATAAAATTGGTTCAATTTGTTTATAATTTAATGAAAGAATTGGAATTTTGGGTATCGTTTTAGGATTTTTAATTCTTTGAAAATCACTAAATAAAAATGGCGACCAACCAGGAGTTGTCGGGTCTCCTGGTTGTTCATAAATGAAATTGCTTGTTTCTAAATCTATCGAATGATGATTTCTTGATGGTCCATCTGGAAATGGCTTATAGTTATTTGATTCAGTAAACTTATTATCATCACATGGATCATTGAAAAACAATATTGAATTTGCACCCCTTTCTTGTGCTAGCTTTATAACTGTGCTTGAATGAATTGATGGTGATTTTCTGATTATATAAATTTTATCTTTTAAAGTAATATCCTTTAATAATTCGTAATCAGAAACTAAACCATAATTTACAAATATAAATTGGGAATTCGAAACCTTGTTACTTGAACTATATGGAACATAAGAAAACTCATCAGTTTCAGGCTCTTTTAATTCAGGTTCATAAACAACAGCATTAGATTTATCCATTAATTTTAAAGTTAAATCAATAGGCTCACCCATATAGACATTATAATATTCAGTATCTGTACTTAAATAATCAAATTTACGAAACATCATTTCAATATTTCTATAGTTACTACTACCAGGTTTATAATTCTCTGATTGATAAAGCTTAAATAGTTCATCCATATTTGAATTATAATTTAATTGTGATATGAATATTCTTGATACATCATCATTTGTTAAAAATCCACCATATAATCTTCGTAAGTCTCTGTTCAATGTGGTTCTTGGAAAAAAAACTAAGTTAAGAACAAACATACATACTAAACTGAAAAAACAAACAGCAAGAAATCTACGTCTTTTCAACTGTGCCATTGTTAACTCCTTCAAATATATCATTTCTGAAACTATTGACTCAGTTAGACTACTCCGTCGTCTACTTGAATTTTCACCATTATTGTTATTATTAAGTGAAACATATGAACTTAGTAACTTAGAATTGTTTGGATGGAATATAAATGGTTGAGATTCATCAGAAGTAGATAATGTTGGATTATCTTTATACCTCTTTAGATTAACTTTTGAACTGGTGTTATTTCTGGAATTAGAATTAGAAGTTGCTGATATCAGCGATTGTCTAGATTTTAAAAAAGAGGCCGATTTCAAAGATCTCAGTAAAAAATCATCGTCATCTTCTCCTGGTGTTAACATCATTCTATCCATCGTTGTAGGGTCTGTTTCAGGATCATCAGGATCTGAAACTATAGGTGACAAAAGTGGTCTAATATCGTCCACATCACTGAACGACGATTCAATCGATATGACTGGAGAAGCTGAAACAGTTAACAGTGGCGGAGGTATCCCTGTTTCTGTATTTCTTTCCATTTAGATGGTATATATTTCCTCTAGTTTAAACGTGAAAAAAACTGTTCAAAGACCATGATAATCTGTTTTATTGTTCGATTCATCTCCGAAGCCTCCAGAACCTTCTGCGACGGCCGTCGCGAATTAGGCAATCGCAAAAAAAAAACGACAAATTGGGATTACTCATTGTCATAAATCACACCCTGAACTGTGGCAAATGGGTTTTATAAAGTTCTACCCCATTTTACATCCAACAAATACATTCACAGCAAAACCAATCAGTTTAGGAACGACAATTGTCACATACAATTATATATCGAGCTTTAACGTTTTTACTGTCATTTTTTAACTCCCAAAATTTTAGTTTATTCTTTCAGTCATTAGTTATTTTTACATTCGTAATTGGATTGTCTGTTTTGATCTAGTCACTGTTGAATAAATACAATTTAAAAAAACTCAAAAAAAAATTTAATAACTATCATTTCTATTAAACTTTAATACTTCTAAAACCAAAAAAAATCTAGAAAGAAAATATATATTTATACAATTAACCCCTTTTACTTATCACTTTACTTCGTTTTTTAAATTCTTACAATTTTATGATATAACACTAAACTGAGCCTTAAGTACTACTTACGACAAAGATATTCATTACATAACTAATCAAATAAATCGAAAAATAAGTCAAGACTGCATTCAATTTAAAACAAAGTTTTAATTCAATTCTTTTTTAATACAATTAATTTAACACAACTATTCATTTTATTTTATTTCAATACGATTATACTTATTTATTTATTTATTTTTTCATAGACAGACACTCAAACATAAATATTTATAATGACAATTATTGAATCTGAATATTACACATATTTACATGGTGGACTTTTACATGATAGATATGAACGAGTCAAAAGTCTTAATGAAGGTTCATTTGGTATTGTTTCAATTGCCAAAGATATCAAAGATGACGATAAATTAGTGGCAGTTAAATATAATACCGGTAGATTGAGTGATTTTGAAGCCTATCAATCTCATCAAAAAACGCAAAATCATCAATCAAACGGAATGGATATTAAATCGATTAGTTTAAATTCAAAAACAAAATCAGTAATTAGAACAAATTCAACATTTTCATCGAATAGTCAAAATAATGAAAAAGATGTCAGTAAATCAATTGTTTTAAGAGAAACAAAACAAGAAATTTTAATGCTGAAGAAGGTTGATTCTCATCCAAATATTACCAAGTTAATTGATTCATTTGATACCTTTATGATTTTAGAGTATGTACCAAGAGGTGATCTACATGACGCAATTCAATTGGGTATTGCACCTGTTGCTACACGAGATGTTATTGATGTCTTCATGCAATTAATCAGCGCAGTTGAATTTTGTCATAAAAGTGGTGTTTATCATAGAGATATAAAACCTGAGAACATTTTAATCGCAGAAGATTGGTCAATCAAATTGACAGATTTTGGTTTAGCAACTGACCACTTAATCTGTAATGATTTTGATGTTGGTAGTGAACGTTACATGGCACCAGAATTATTAGAACATTCAGATATTGATAGCTATGCGGCAGACAAGGTTGATATCTGGGCTTTAGGTATTTGCTTACTTAATATTGTTTTTGGAAAATCTCCATTTAGATCAGCAAGTTCAAAGGATAAAATGTTTTTACATTTTGCTGCAAATAGAGAAACTTTATTTGATATTTTCCCATTTATGAGTTATGATTTATTTTCCGTTATGATTCATTCACTAACTATTGATCCCGCAAATAGAGATTTAGAAATGATCAAAAGAACTTTAATGAATATTGATGTTTTAACTTATGATTATGAATTTGAAGAAGAGGTTGACAATATTAAAGGTACACCATTAGTTGAAGAAATTGAAGAAGATGAAAATAAAGAAGAAGCAACGGAAAATGAAAAGCAAAAAGAGAATGATTATGATAAAGAAAATAAAGATAATGAAGAAAATAAGGAGAACTTTATTAATAGTGACACTATTATCAGCAAACCTACAATCCACATAGAAAACATAGAAAATAACGTAGACGCCGATAGTATCAGGAATACTAATACAAGCCTATATGCCGATAGTAAAGAAAATATTAGTTCCAAGAATGCTAATAAACCAATTAGTGTTCCAAGTTCAAAATTATCCCTTAATAGAAACATGTCTCCGGTTAATTCGATTGATACGCTGATTGAAGAATATGACTCTGAGTCAACAATTGCAAAACATTCAGTCTCAAAACCAATTTCAATTGGAGAGAAGTATGAACCTCCTCATAGATTGTTATCCAATAATTCATTAAGCAAGTACAAGAATGAATTTAAAAGAACAAGAAGATACACTAATACTGCAAACAATAATAACAATAACAGAAACAATTACAACAATTACAATAATCATAGACCAAGGCGCTGGAATCCAGCACATCGTAAACCATTGAGGATTGCTAATTATAACTTACAAGATGTTAAAAACACATCATTTAAGGAAGAAACTTTTGATTTCCATAGAAAAGATTTCTTTACGCCAAAGTCAGTTTTCTCTAGTTACATGGAAAAAGCAAATAAGGGTAAACAACAATTACAACAAAGAAGTGCATATTATAGAAAATATAAAGATTTTGAAAATTCCTTATCTTCTAATCATAATAGTAGCTATAAGCATTATAATAATTATAACAATAATTATTATAACTCTAACTATGGAGACAGAAGAGCATGGCAGAAGAGAAAGAGAAGACCAAGTCATATCACAGGTAACAACTACAACAATAACTACAACAATTTTACTTTTATTAGTATTAAAAACAAGGGAAGTTGCAAAACAAATAATATAAAATCCAGGAATAATAGAACAGATGGTCAAAGTTCTTCAGGTAAAAGAAGGTTGTCATCAAACATTTCAAATCTTGTTCGTTTATCAAGTTCAATGAGATCCTCAATTGATGGTAAATATGTTCCACCAAATGTACGTTTAAGTGCAGCACAGCTGATGGGGTCAGCGATTTATTCAGATGATGAATATGAACCAGAAAATGATCATAATAAACTTAATAATAGTAATGATGATGATTTTTTTGATAGTGGTGATACCGAAGAAGATGATTATGAGGATGATACCTTTTCATTTGAATTAGAACAACCAACAATTTCCAATAATAAAAGCAAATTATCAGATGGCAGAATGTTCCAACAAATTCAATCAAATGCGATGAATATTTTATCAAAACAATTTTCAGATACCAGAATATTTGATGATAAACATGCCAATTCAAGAGATGCTTCATTAGCAACAACAGTATCAAATAATCAATCAAGTATTGGATCAAACCTGAATATTTCACCAAAAAGTGGTGGATATAAAAAGTACGTTCCTCCACATCATAGAAGAAGTTCACATGGAGCGGATGCAATGGATAAACCAAAAATGAATATGAATGTTATAACCAATAATATGAATAATCATTTCAATGATCGTTTCAATGAAAATTTTATGACACAAATATCTTCTTCTGCTCCAACTAAATCATCATCATTTTTTAATTCATCTTCTAGAATGGTCAATCCACATGAACTTTTATCTAATAACGACTTTGATACCTCAGATGGACAACATTCCGATGATCTATTTGATATTGAGGAGAAATAAAAATTTTAACCCTTTTTTTGAAGTATTTTTTTTTCAAGAAACATTTATTTGTAATAAGTAAAAATATATTATATTTGGATTTTATTAAAGAATTAATCGTAGGAAAAAATATACATATACATAAGATCTATTTATTGTTTACTTATTTAGCATTCTTGAATAAATGTCTTGCTCCCATTGCAACATTATTACAATAGTGCTTATCAAGAAGAACGTTTTCCCATAAAACGGCAACTTCTGTATTTGCTCTTTCAGTTTCATCAATTTCAACATGATAGACACCATTTTGAACTCTATCTTCTGTTGAGTATAAACTCTTTATATCATCAAACCTACCAACCAATTTATCCAAAAATTTTATAACTGCAAGTGTTGATTTTTCAGGTAAATGTAGGGATGCTAAATATAATCTTTTTGTAAATGCCAATGCACGTTTAGAAGATCCACTTTTACTATTGAAGAAAATAGCGTTTAAACATCTTAATAATAATTCAGCCTTTGTTGAGACATTCACCGATGGTTTTAAATTTAACTCAGTTGTAGATAAAGGATCAACTAATCTTAATGTCTTATGAGAGAATTCAATCTCCGTATCTAATGATAAGTTTGGTAATAGAGAATATAGATAATCCACAAATTTATTTAAATCAACACCAACTTTTCTAGGTGGTAAATTTGCAACCAATGAAAATGATGTTATAATACATAATAAAACTTGTCTAACTTCATTACTGTTTAAATCTTTATTTTGTAGTAACTCTTCAGTAATTTCTCTCAAAACTTGTAGAAAATCTCCCATTAAATCGATATTTACCATATGTCCAAATTTTGATAAACTTTCTAAAACTGCTGCCATCAATTTTGCTGGTCTTGCCTTTAAAATTTCAAGATAAAATGTTAGAAGCATTTTCAAAATTTGAGCTTGATTTTTTTCTCTTTGTTCAGTAGTAACTGCGTGTTCTGCTTCTCTCATTTCTTTATCGATTAATTTACGTTCCTTTAAGTTCTTTCTTTCTTTTTTACTTAAATGAACTCTATCTTTCTTTTTCAATTTCGGTGCATCATCATCTTGATCTCTTGAATTTGGTGAATAATCATTTAGAACTGTTAATGACAAGAGAATATTAAGTACACTTTCATCGACATTAAAATCTCTTCTTCTTATACTTTTGGATAAGAGTATAACCAGCTCTTTGGAGATGTCACCATGAGACGCATCTTCGATTAATAAATCATCTAAAGTAGTGATACATTTTTTATAAATTTTTAATTCAAATTCATTTTGTGGTCTTTTCATAACTCTTCTTGTAATAAGTTTGAAGATCTCTTTTCTAAAATTGAAAAACCTTAGTGCACTTCCTAATTCACAAGCAGCATTAGTTGCAATTATACCCATTTCTGCATCAGTTGACGAAACTTTTGGTTGAGTGGAAAACTTTGATGCCTTTTGTGATAATAAGTCAACATAATGTTTATAGTTTAAGACTAGATGTTGTTCAAAGAATCTTAATTTTCCAACTTCTTTTGTAACTTTTTCCTTTTTTTCAACTTCACTTAATGGTCTGATATGGTATGATGGGGCTATACTTTTGAAAACCGGCACCATTGCTAAAATTGCCAATTTTGAAGTAAGTGGATTCTTAGAATTGGCCATTCTCCTTAGTCTTGATAACTGTAAAATGTTTTCTTCAGGATTTTGGATTAATTCTTCTGCCATTTCAGCTATATCTTCTTTTGTTTTAATGACTTTTTCTTCAGGTGTTAAACCTTTATAAGATTCATCCTTTTCTTCATCAAATAGTTCTTCTTTAACTTCTAATTTCTTCTCATCATTGCCTTCTTCTTCGTCATCAGATTTAAATTCTTCATTTGAGGCTTGACCTTCTTCTTCTGCTTCATCATCTGATTTCACAGCTTTAGAAACCTTTCTTATGATACGTCTTTGTAAGGTACCATCAGAAGTACGTATAGGTAAACCTTCTTCAGTACCAGCATCAGGATCATTGAAAGCTCTTGGTTTTATTTCATAATCTTCAAATTCTTCTTCAATTTGTTCATCTTTATCAATAGGAGCTCTGATCATTGATTCGTGTTGGTCAGCATCATTATCATTATTAAATTCTACATCAGAGATGTCATTATCACTATCAATTTTGGAAAACACAGACGAAGAAAGCTTGCTATCTTCTTCCTTTCTTCTCTTGACATTTCTCAGCTCAGATGATCTCTTGACCTTTCTTTTACCCATAGTTTCTTATATATTTGTGGCAAAATCTTTCACTCTTTCTTTCTTTTTAATGACCTGAAAATTTCATTGTAAAATAAAATATGTGAAAAATCAAACAAAAATTTTCAAGGCGGTGTAATAAAAAATAAACCGAAAATAAAAATATAAAAATAAAAATTAAAAGAAATCCCACACAAGTTTCATTCCATAACCGGTTTTTCTCAGGCCGAGCATTTGAGGCGAGAGCATGATTCTGCTTTTTGTACAGTCAAGCCAAGTCTCCTTACGATTGTTTGCATTTTCATTTGGTCTATCTTCTGTTTCCAAGGATCTTTTTCCACAGAACACCACTACCAATTATGCTCAGATTAGCTGCAAAACGTTTTTTTAACCAACCATTAAATGCTAGACATTTTCATGCTGCATCTATTGTATTAGATGCTAAAATCTTCGATATGCCCGCAATGTCTCCGACTATGGAATCAGGTGCTATTGTTGAATGGAAACTCAAACCAGGAGAAAAATACAATTCTGGTGATGCATTACTAGATATTGAAACTGATAAAGCAACTATTTCTGTTGATGCAATCGATAATGGTATTTTAGCAAAGATTTTACTTCCTGATGGTACAAAGGATATTAAAGTTGGTACACCGATTGCTTATATAGCTGAAGAAGGTGATGACATTGCCAATTTAGAATATCCTCCAATTCCAACTGAATCAACTCCAGCTCCAGCAGCTGCCGCAAAACCAACCCCGACTCCAGCTCCAGCAGTAACACCAACACCAACCTCAGAATCAACTTCTGATCCAGCATCAACTTCAGTGCCAAATTCCACATCCATATCCACGCAATTTGCAAATCCAGATCAAATGTTATTTCCATCTGTTGAGCTTTTATTACATGAGAACAATATTTCAAAAGACGAAGCGTTTTCCAAAATTCCCGTTACTGGCCCACACGGCAGAATGCTTAAAGGTGATGTCCTTGCATATTTAGGTAAAATATTGTCATCTGAAAATACAGTAATTGCAGAATATCTTGAAAAGAAGTCACATTTAGATCTCTCCAAAATTGAATTGAGAAAATCATCACCAAATACCGAAAAAGAATCCAAAACTTCAAAACCAAAAGTTAAAGAGCCAGTCACTGTTAATGAACTATATCCATTAGATAAAGAAGTTGCTTATCCACAATTAAAATCATTTAAAAATGCAATTGAGAATGCTATCTCAGTAACCGAACAAGAAGTTTACGCATATAATTTTAATCCGGTATCGGATTTAGATGATCCATTATTTGATGATATTATTGCACCTTCAAGAAATGCCGAAAGATTCACGGTTTCATATAAGTTAAATAGTGATGAAACTGAAATTTTATCTCTTGATCTTATACTTACATTAAATGAAAAATGTTATGATGCAAACGAAAGAGCTACATTATTTATTTCTAAATTTAAGAATAATCTTACTCAAAGCGTGAAAATATTTTAAATTAGCATATTTATAATCCTGTAATTATATATATACATTGGTAATATTAGTTTTTTATAAATACTTTTGTTGTTTTTATTGAATATTGCATGTTTTTGTACATCGTTGGGAGTAAAAAGAACAGATGTATGATAAGAACGCGTAACATGAATTTGCCATATCTTTCATCCGTGAAATATTTACAGTTTTTGGATAATCGATATTCATATGATAATGTGAAGTCCAACAAATAAAGCATCGACATTTGATGGTAAAATTTCATTAATACCCCATTTACTGATAGATAATTTTGAAATCCTGAACAATGTTGAACATTCTACAAACTCTGAAATAAAATATTGTTTTATATCTCATGCACATAGTGACCATTATAAAGGATTGAATAAACATATCTATCAGTCAACTCTGCCTAGATTTATAATGATTCAAACTACAAAAGATTTAATATTAGAGCAATCAAGAAATACAACTTTTATTAGAAGAAACTTATTCCATTCAGTTATTGTTCAGTTTAATAAATTTTATGAATTTGAAGATGGTTTAAAGTTTGTATTCATACCTAATTTTAATTGTCTTGGTAGTGGAATGATATTATTCAAAGATTCAAGATCTGGTATGGTGAAAAACGTTTTATATTCTGGAGATGCAAGATTTGATAATCACTTAAATTCAAGCCTCCGAACATCAAGTTTTTTATCATCTTTTGTATTTGGATCTGACAAACTAGATATTTTATATTTAGACACAACATTTATTTATAGACTGAATAATATTGAAATAATCGAAAATTATGAAGGCATTCAAAAATTATTGAATTTAATTGAACAATATCCAAAAGGAACAAAATTTCTATTGATTGATACAATTTATGTATTTGAAGAAATTTGGGTTAGACTCATTAAATATTTTGATAATACATGTAACTTTATAGTAAATAGTCGTTTATTCAACTGGATTTCAAATTTAAAAGATAAGATAAGCCATTTTGAACTTGGAGAATTTGAAAATCATATTAACGTTTTTGATAAACTTGAAAATATTTCAAATATTCTAGTTGAGAATCAAAAATACATACTTTATATTGGTAGTTTGGATACAAAATTGAATGAACAAACAATTAAGATTAAACATGCAATTGATTTAAGCAATCAGGAATATGACAATATTTGTTCACCCAAAGAACAAAAAGATTTTCTTGAATTGACCCAACTTTGGACTAATGAATATAGCGGTACATTTATATACGATGATGGTGATCTTAAAACGAGATTCAAGAGAAATTATATTAAATCTCAAACCGAATTATAATTTTCCATTGAAATCAAAGTAATGTATTCAAGGCACAGTTCATTTAGTGAGACACAAAATTTTGTCAATATATTTAAATATAAACCTCTTGATATATTTCCATTAACTGAGCCTTTTATTACATGGCATTCTGGATTTAGTATGTGGAATTCACATGGTGTTAAAAATGCTTTCTATAATGCAATAAAAGGTAAGATATATGGAAACTGCAATAATGAGTTAAAGGATAATCCAGCTATCAAAAAAATAACAAACAATTGGATTTCAACATCGATAAATGATGAAAAACATGATGTGAATGTTCAAAGTTACAATAGTGTGTTAACGGAGAAAGATTTTGATTTTCATCCAATAGGCATAGATGGTAGACATCTTGGAGATCAGCTAAACTTTGATAACAGAAAACAAGAACTACTAAATTATCAGAAAGATGTTTTTAGAACCCAAATTAATGAAAAAGTTAAACGTGAAGCAAAAAGACTTCTACCAATGTGTGATTCAGTCATCTGCAATATCAAAGAAACAAATATAGAAATGATACCACTAAAAGAAAAAGAGAACTAGATACAGATACAGTGATCAAATCCGATAACAAAAGACTCATGAAGTTAGATTCAACTTTGGAGAATATTTTAGGTGATATACAAATAATATGATTCTATTTAGCTGAGCCTCCATAGTCACGTGTATTTTTTGGTAAGACCCACAGCCAGCATACTGCATAGATACATATTTCAATCCATGAACTGCTGCTCTGGATCTGTACAGTACTACATTACGGGAAGCCAGCCCTTTCTTCTTCAAGTATTTTATGTAACGTATAAAACGATACATATATATATATATACAGTTAAGATCAGGTATTCAAATCAATATTAATTATGATTTACTATGATTCCCATTGCCATTTATCACCAGATATAACTGACAGCAAATTCAGAAATGAAGTTATACCAATGCTAGAAAGTTTAAATTACACTATAAATTTAATGATGACAAATCAAATTGATGAAGAGTTAATACTTTTATTATTAAACAACCCAACAATAATACATAATGAACGTGTGATGATTAACATAGGCATACATCCATGGTATACTCACATCTATACATTTTTGGACAAATTGGATCATGAATCTGATTGTGAATTTAAAAAGAGACATTATGGAAATGTACTAGTTAAATATTCAAGTAATGAAAAATATGATCATCCGATTGATGATTTGCTTACAGAATTGCCCATGCCAATAAACATAACTAGAAAAATTGACAAGTTTGAAAGAATATTAAAGAATGATTTTGTTGGTGAAAGATTGAATATTGGGGAAATTGGACTTGATAAACTAGCAAGAATACCAAATTCAGGATATTTAGGAAATATTAAATCTTTAAAATCTGGACTTTCAAATTACAAAGTTAAGTTGGACCATCAAACTAGAATTTTTAAATTGCTTTTAAATCTAGGAGTGAAGTTTGATAAAAAATTCTCAATTCATTGTGTATCTGCACATGGTCAAATACTCCAAATTCTAAAAGATTTGAAAAGTAAGGATGGAAATATGATCAAGTGTGTTATGCATTCATACAGTGGTAGTTTAGATCATGCAAAGTCTCTATTGAATGTAAAGAATGTACGTGTTTGGTTTGGTTTGAGTGATATAGTTAATTTAAATAAATATAATGATGTCCCTAGTGGTAATAATGATAAATTAGTATCTTTAGTTAATGGAATTACTGATAGTATATTAGTGGAGACGGATTTAGGAATTGATAGGTTGAGTGTTGAACATTTAACATGTATTAAAAAGATTATTAAAAAAATGAATTTCTTACATGTTAGTGAAGATCAGTTATTCGATAATTGGAACATATACAATACTTTATAGATTATGACTTATTCAGAACTTTTTTTCATTTATAGAATACATTATATAAAATACAAAGAAAATCTTAATGATAGGTGAGTTTTATGAATTGAATTTAACTAGAACAGACTTTTAGCAACAAATGGAAACACAACAATATGATAAAAAACAGGAGAATACAATAAGAAAAATCAAAACATAACAATAACTTATAATAACCATAATGTCAAAAGTTAATACAATAATCATCTAACCAACATTAATGAAAACAATAACAAATGTGTGTGATAAAATAGGCTAAAATTTAAAATAAAAATAAAACAACCAATAATACGAATGTGTAGAAAAGAAAATATATATGGGATAAAAAAAGTAAAATCTATCAACCAAACCATGGAATAGTTTTATTCTTACATGATTTAATACATTTAATAGAAAATACCAATTCTTTATAACTTGATTGAGGAGTTTGTTCAATTGGAACTTTCTCAATATTTGGTAATTCCATATCAATTGAATTTAGTATTTGTGATGATTCGTTTTCAGATGAAATTGGAGATAATGAAGATAAAGTTAAATTTGTAACTTGAGAGCAATATCTTTCAACAGATGAAAATAATGACGCTGAAGCTGTGGATCTTGAAGAAATAATTTGTTGAGCTGGCTCTAATTGAATTATTTCGTTTAATATTTCATCTTCTAATATAATTTGTGGTTGAATTGAAGTTCGAGATTGATAATCAATTGTTGTATCATTTTCAATATCAAATGTATTATCAAATTCATCATCGTCATCAGCATCGTCATTCAACAGAGAGTTGCTTCTTGATCGTGTAGACTTATTACTTCTTACAGTATTTGATCTGCTTCTCATTCTCATTCTATTTCTATTACCACGTGATCTACGTGGGACACAATAGTCCAATGGTAATGAAACTCTTGAGTCAATGTCAAAACTCAATTCCCGAGCAATATTCAATTTATAAAATATTGAAGCAAAAGAATTTGCATTGTAGGAAACCAATAAAAACTGCTCATTTGATAAAATTAATCTTAAAGTATAAGGTTTTAATTGAAAATCTGAAGCATTACCAAATTTAACTAATTGTTGTAAAGATATAGATTTAAATAAATCTGACTTAAAATTTAACAATTGTGCTTCTTGTGGTGTATAATCAACATCCAAAATAGTATTAATATCAGGTTTATGATTTAATAGCTTATGAATATAAAGTAAATCTTGTGATTTTCTTTCTAAATCAGATAATACAATATGGTTATAAGATTGCTCATAATTTGTAGGCTGCCTTTTAGATGATGATAATTTATCAAAAAATTTTGAAAAAGGATTTGAAATTGAAGATGAAGAAGTACTTGAAACTGATGATGATCTAGATAGTGGTAAAGAGTTAGTTGAAAACATTGAATTAACGCTCGAATTTGAGGTCAGTAAAGGTTTAGGCTGGGTTGGAGTAATCGAACTATTAATTGATGATGAACTATTAAATGAAAAGTTGTTGAATAAATTAGTTGAAGAACCAACACCTTGACCAATATAACTGAATTTTGAAGAACTTTTAGATTTGATATTTAGATTTGGATCAACAAAATTAGTACTCAATTCATTAAATAGGTGTGCAACAATTCTAGCATATTCTGGTTTAACATTGTAAAAGTTAACTTGAGTTGAATTGATTTCCATGACTAACGGTCTATATGACAATGGACTTATGTTGGAACTGTTGTTTAGATAAATGTTAGTTTCATCGGCGTAATAGACAAGGGATATGTGATGAATTGATGGAGTATATTCAGGGGGGTCAAGGGGGGATAAAGAATCAGAATAAGAAGGGAGGTTGTCCATGATTGAGTTACTTGAATGGATTGACTTAATGATAATAAAGAAGAACAGAAGAACAACTGACAAGAAAACGATGAAAAAAAGATTGTTGTCAAGGAAATCTAGAAGAAGGTAAAAAAAAAAAAAGGATTATGATTTATCCCTGTCAATCCGTTATCTACAATTAAAAGCGACCGGGGTATGATAAAACAGCTAGGTACCATTCAATCACTCTACTACTACTGTGTAGACCATTCTACAATCATCTTACATCCTTCTCAACTAATCACGCTACCTTCCACCCTACTTCTCCCCTCTGTTTACCGTACTCAACTCATTAATCACACCAGAATCAGAGCCCCGCCATCGATCTGGCTATTCCCAAAATAGAACAATAGGCAAAAAAGAACCAGCACTCTTTGTTTTAATTTGTTCTGGTTATTATTTTTTATTTTTTGCTTCTTTTTCATTTCCGCTCCCGCGACACATATAATTGTCGTGTTGGCGACATGAATCTCGCTTGACAAATTGACGCCGTCAGCTACCTGCTAGTGTTTCAATGTTCTTTCCTTTATAAGGGAACATACATGTCTTCCGCTTCCATATCGACCTACCACCACACCTTTCCACGAGTTTTATACCCTACAGAATCGTATGCTGAAGTGTATGAGAGCAGACAATACGTATTAGCGGATAAATTCTCGACAGAGAAAAACACTAATTCTACTTTTAACCTAGGTGTTTACAATCTTACCAAAGTTGACGGTTCTCTGATTCCAATCGATCCTCTTTGTTTACTTACACTGTTGTCTATCTTGAAAAAAGAAAATGGTCACTTTCCAACTGCTGATGATGAAATCACTAATATTTTGAAACCTTGCACTAAATCTACAATCTCCATTCTTTCATATCATGCAGCAATAGATGATCAATTACCTATCCTAATTGAAGATCATAAAAATAAGTTAAATAAATCAATTATTAGGAATATTCATCATTTCAAAGTTATAAACACCTTAAATACTTCAAAATTATCAGATACTGATCGTTTAGTATTTTTTTCAATAAATGAAAAATTATTTGATTTTTATACTTTATCAATTTTAAATTTAAAAGATTGTGAAATACTTGAATATTATTCTCTTTTTTACCAAACATTTTCTTTAAATTCGATTCTTCCTGTATCCAAGATAATGGCTTCAAAGATAAGGGTTCATTTACTAAAACGTAATGATTTTCATCAAAGAAATCCGAGTATTTACTCATATTTTGCCAACACAATTATTACCAAATCAAATAAACTTGCATATGAACAAGAATTTATAAAGATTCTTCAAAATGGGAGAGACCTTTTAAATGACTTGAACAATGTACTAGAATCACAATCATTTTGGAATGATGGTTCTGAAAACCCTGATATTTTAGATTTTCAAATTGCCAGTTACGTGTATTGTATTAATCATATGTCATCAAATATTCCATTTTTTGAAAATCTTTTGTCTAAATATCCTAATTTATTAAACCATTCAAATGGCATTATTTCTGGTTTTGTATAAAGTTTTCTATAAAAAAAATAATCGTATATTAAAAAATTAGAAAAATAGATAAAACGAGCCCTCATTAAATTTGAAAGGAAAATCGATTTTTTATGATAAATTGCTAATCTTGTACAATTTTTTTATCTAAAGTTATGAACGTTACAGAAAGGACAGTTCAGTCATATGGCAATGATCTACTTATTTCATTACCATTAGCACCATCTTTGGATACTATATTATCGAACAAAAATGATGAAAAATATTCTTGGTTATTCTCGCTGTCTTCAAAACCAATACCAATATCTACAATTTCAATCAAATTAAAGTTTAGACTGAATAAACAAACTAACAATATTCTTAAAAAGAATATCTTATTTGATATTTTTGAGTCATTATCTTCACCTATTGAAAAGTACAATTTACTTGGTTTAATTTTACCCACAAAATCGAGATATTATTTATTATCAAAACATCAAATTATAAAACATTTAAAAAAGTATACACATACTGAATCCATTAAATCCGGAAATATTAGAAATTTAATTGATAATATTAAAATTGGTAAAGTGACCGAATCCGTTAGGGACGAATTTGTATATTCAGTTATTGATGTGTTGATGAACTTTTGGGATGAAAGTAAATTACTCAACAACTCAGATTTCAAAAGGTTTAAAAATGTCGGTGTTTTGAATAATAGTCAAATAAATTTAGAAAGTGTAAGTGTTCTATTAGATAATTTAAAATCACAGAATTTGGAATCATCAGCAATTGAAAATAATTTTCCTGATGTTGAAATTATATTTGATTTATTATTTAATATTTATGACTCGAAAAATGTCGATATAGAAATCAGTAAATTTTCAATTTATCTGATTCTTTCATGTATTTTGAATAAATGCCAATACAGTGAAGATGTTGTATTTAATTCACTATGTATCAAACCGAGAAATTTAGCGTCGTCAATTTATAAATCAAGATCTTCTATTTGGGACGTTATTTATAATATTGAATATTTGAAAATGAAAGACTTGAATACTTGGAATATCATTTTAAATGCAACTAAAGATGAACCAAATGGTAGGATGAGGAAAAAGAATAGAAACAATATCTCAAACCAATTAATTTTTAAAATTATACCTGGCATACCATGTGCAGTTATGAGATGTGGTAAGATAGTTGATGATTATGATGTTCTTGTTAAACAAGTTTCACATATTCAAGACAGTGAATCTGATCCAAATGGATTTTGTATTGAAGAAAAATTAGATGGTGAAAGATCAATTTTACATATTTGGAGAGATCCAAATGACAACGAAAACTTAATAATGAAATTTTATAGTAGAAATAAAATATTTCAACCATGGTATGGATCTTATGTTGGTGACCCAAGCGGTATTATTTCAAAATATTTAAAACGTGAATATTTTAAAGGTGTTGATAATTTAATTTTAGATGGTGAAATGATTACATATGATGAAAATAAAGACATGCTGTTAGGATTTCAAGATGTTAAAAGATGTTGTGAGTTATTAAAATCAAAATTAAACAATGATGAAGACCTTAGAAATGAATTAAAATTTAATAAATTTCTAATTTATGATATTTTATACTACAATAATAAAAGTTTACAACTGGTTAGTTTGAAAGACCGTAAGCAGAAATTAATTCATTCATTAAAGAATTTCAATTTTATTGAGTGTAAGTTTTTTGAAATACATAAATGGAACATTGGTTATAATTCAGAAGATATAAAAATTGCGATGAGAAATATTGAAAACAGGAATGGTGAAGGTTTAGTTCTCAAAGATTGGGATTCTTTTTATTATGTTGGTACTACTTCTTCAAAATGGATCAAACAAAAACCTCATTATATTCATGATTTTATTGACGAAATAGATATACTTATCATTGGAAAAGAAGGTGGAAATTATCTTTGTGCACTATTTGGTGATAGTAATAGTAAACATAAAGATTGGTTTGTTAGTTTTTGTCTTGTAAGGTTTGGATTTGATACACAATCAAAAGATGCAATTGCTGAGAAAACAAAAGGTTTTTGGATACCTTATGTTAGAAATAAATCTGAAGTATCGCTTGAAGAGTATCGAGTTAAATTTGGCTCCTTGAAACCAAATTATTGGATTCATCCGGAAGACAGTATAGTTATTACAGTTAAAGCGGCATCATTTCTCACTTCTAGTGATCAAGCACCAACAAAGTTCATTTTGAACACCACATTAAGACATCCAATTTGTATTGCAATCAGGCATGATAAATTCTACTTTGAATGTAATACAGTTTCGGATTACGACAATAAAATTTCACAACATACAAAATTTTCTGATGACTTTTCAAATAAAAAAAGAAAAGTTAAGAAAACAATGACAACCAAAAGAGATCAACAATTAAAAAATGTTAATTCAAATTTTACCAAAACTTTTGTAAAAAAGGATGATTTGTTTAAAGGTATCGCTTTTTGTGTTAAATCTGATTGCTTGTATGATTATGAACTGAAAGGAATTAATGAAATTAATGGAATCCTAGAGTCTCATGGTGGAAAATTAATTACAAATCCTTCACAATATAAAGGTGACAAATTAGTAGTAATTGCTGACAAATATACTTTAGCTGTATCCCAACTATCTACAAATTTCAATATTTTTAAATTTAAATGGTGTTATGAATGTATTAAATCGGGAAGAATAGTTAGTTTAGATACATCACATTGTTTAATTGTAGACGATGAAGTGAAAAACCTGGCAAGTTTGAATATTGATAAATTTGGTCGTAATTATACTGTGGAGTATAATGAACTTCAACTATGGGAAAATTCAGAAAAATATCAACAACAAGAAGTTGGCATTGGCATTAAGTTAAATGATAAACAATGTAATAAATTACTGTTTCTTTATTATGATAAAAATATGATTCTCATGGGATATGAGGATTACATGGGTTATCAACGTGATATTGTTGAATCTTACATTGGTATTTTAGGTGGTAATATAATATATAATGCTGAACAAGCTGATTATATAATTGTCCCCAAAACGGAGGTATCTACAGAGATTCAGAAGAAAAACCCAACAAGGAAGGTGATAACTGAAGATTTCCTAATCGAGACGTGTAGTTGTAAAGAAAGCGAGTGAATTCTTAATGGTTACAATTTTTGATTTCTCTCCTAGGTAGACTTTCTTTGTAACAGTTAACAAACTAATGTTTAAATATACTAAAAGACAGTTTACTTTGAAAAGTGTATTGCAAATTCCGGTGCGATGCATAACCATTCAATCAACTAACACAATTACCACACAACCTGTCTCATTAGAAGCCACTCATAGTCAAGAAAACAATGATGATATATCAAAACTACCAATAATTGATTCAAATACAATTGATTCCATCACATCACCCACTTTCAAAACAATAGGTACACCAGCGTCATCACTATCGGTTACTGTTCCTCCGTCCATTCCAGTTCACGTTAAAAAGGGTTCCATTATGAGTATTTATTCGTTTGCAAAAAATACCAATAATTTTGTTAAAAATAAATGGGAATTTGTGCAACCTTTACGTCGTTTATGGTTGTCAGGAGAAATGCCGAGTTATCAAAGTATCATTGGTACCGTACCATTACAATTATTAATAAGTGCGTATGACAAATTTGATAACTTGAAAAGTTTTGGTACCAAGACTTTTGTAAATTTAACATTGGATGGTAGTATTGATTGGATATTGTTTGAACCAAATTCACTGCAGTGTTATACAGGAACTTCTTTAAACGTTGCAATCAAAAGCTTACCAAAAGAATTACATTATGGTTTTAAAAGAAGAGGCTATGCGTGGTTGAATGGCCGTGGTTTAGTGAGTGTCGTTGGTAAAGGTAGTGTTTTTAAAGTTGGTTTAGGTGTTGATGAGGAAATTAGAGTTGAAAGAAATAGTATATTTGCAGTCAGCGTAAAAGAATTAACTGAATTAAATAATGAAAATTGCATCAAATCTGAAGTTTGGAACTCAATCGATGGTTTATTTCATAATAAGAAAACTGTCAAAACAAACACTGAAAATAAAATTGAACAAAAAGCCATTAAGCTATTCAATAATAAAATTATTGATGGTGCCTTGACAAAAATTTGGAAATATATGAAACATATAAACGAAATTTTTCAATCGGGAAAATCTCAACTATTTAATTATGTTATAGGCAATGGCAATTATGTTGTTATCAAAGGCCCACGCACAGTCCTGATTGAAACTGGTAGTGGTAAAGATAATTTTATTGTCAGAGCAAATGAGTTGTTAACGAATAAGGACAATCTTGGTGAATTAGAAAAAATTGTCAAACAAGAAGGAGAATGGAGCAACCCCCAACCACAAGCTGGTGATAATTTAGGAGTTCTTACTATTTCCAATGGTAAGGCAACTTACAAAAATTTGCCAAATTTCGATGAAGAGGTGAAGAGAATCGAAAATCTTAAAAGCAAAACATAGGACTGACAATTATACTATAGAATTAAAATTATGTAACTGTCTAAAAAAAGTAAAATAGTTTGAACAATTACTTGCATTATTGTGAATTAGTATACTATATATTGTAATTAAAAATTTTCAACAAACCTAAAATTCGTTCTGTTCAACTAATTCAAATGTGAACTTTACAACCGACAAAAAAAGATCATAAATTCTTGAAAAAATGATACTAATTATTAATATTTTTATATGAAAACATATTGTAGATAGAGCTTTCAAGGTTACAAGATATATTTGAAGTTTGTAACAGGGTTGCCCAGGGTTGCCACTTAAAAGCAATAATAACTGTCTCGATGTGCATTTACGTTTGACAACAAACTCCACCGTCTCACGAAAATTAAAAAACTATTCGAATAGAGCGATATCTTTTATCTATTATGAAAGTGATAAGTTCGTCCCCTAAGGAGGCGTCTTTTCTTCTGTAAGAACACAGGTAATCAGCTATGTCAGGACTTGAAAGTAAGTATTGCTCTAACATTATAACCCCAAATTGACTTGAATTACTAACGCCATCTACAGATTCACTTTTCCAACTCAAATTTACATCCAAACAGTTAAACAGACAAGCAGCCAAGGCTGGCAAGGAAGAAGAAGCAGAAAAAAAGAGAGTTAAGAAAGCTCTTACTCAAGGTAATAATGATATTGCGCAAATTTATGCACAGAATGCAATAAGGAAATCTCAAGAACGTCTCAACTTACTCCGACTATCCTCAAGAATTGATGCAGTTGCATCACGTATTCAAACTGCGGTTACCATGAGAGGTGTTACGAAAAATATGACATTTGTTGTCAAAGGTATGGACAAGGCAATGGAAAATATGAATTTAGAACAAATTACTAAGGTTATGGATAAATTTGAAGAGCAATTTGAAGATCTTGAATCATCCACCAATTATTATGAAAATGTTTCTAATCAAATGAGTGTTAGTACTCAACCTCAAGGTGAAGTTGATTTGTTAATGCAACAGATGGCAGATGAAGCTGGTATTGAAATGAAACACAAGATTGGAGAGACTAATGTTGATGGTTTAGGCACCCCTGCTGTAGCTAATGCTGCTCCTTCTGTTGAAGAAGATTCTCTCAATGAAAGACTTCGTGCACTCCGTAATTAGACTGTATAGCTTATAACATAAATACAAGAATCAATACCTAATATTTTTACTAATTGGATTTATATAACTTAGGTTGATGTTTTTATGAGTTTCTTCTTGATGGATGACATAAACAAAAATTGAGATTTCTGCAAATTTCAAGTCTTCCCGACAAATATACATTTGCCAATCCTACTATCTTTTTTTTAACGATCTGCCTCAAGACACTATTTTCATATAAATACAAACTCCATCATTATGCCAACCCAGCTACCTGATGGAGAGTACGATTTAGATTTTTCTGCACTTTTTTCTAGTACCCAGTCCGATATATTTGGTATTAGATATGGTTTTAAACCAGATACAGTAGATCAATTGTCTTCATCTAGGTTTTATATTGATGATTCTGAACAAGATAATTTAAGTGGCAAAGAAGCTCCATGTTATTTAGTTTTTGACTCAAAGGTTAATGAAAAGGCAATTACGACAGACTATAGTAAGGATGATCATATTTACTTTGAAGGGCGATCAAGATCTAATGTGTCATCATGTGCATCATCTACAACCACCGCTAATGAGAGTTCTTTGATGTCTGAATATTGTCTCTGTTATGACGATGTCAGTAAATCTTTTAAAGTTGATACTTTTAATGGTTTTATTAAAATGAATAAATCTAGAGAGCCTGAAAAAATATCTAAATCAATATCTAAAATATCCAAACCTGTGAAATCCAAACAGGAGAATAATTCAAGAGTTTCAATATCATCTTATATTGATTCGATTATTTCAAATTTTACATCAAATTACTCAGGCAGCAACACTATTATTAGTAGTAACGATACTCACAATAACCCTATCACTCAGACATCAATTACTTTCACTACCACTAATAACAATTTAAAATCTTTAAAAGTTCCAACCAAGGCGATTAATAAATTAAATATACCCATAGAAAAAACAAAATCCACACCTTCATATGGTAAACTTCTGACTAATATTTCACCAATACGCAAATCTGGGTTTTTATCGCAATCACCAACAATTAAATCAACAACAATTTCAAAAACGATATCGCCATCACCATCGCTATCAAGGTCATCATCACCATTAGTTTCTACTTCGACTGTTCTCGCATTTACAGCCCCATCAGCTTCACCAAAGATACCACAATCTTCTCAATCTCCGTCTCCTATATTAAAAAGTTCAAGAAGTGGTTCAAGTAATGGTGGTACAGGGTTAAGAAAACCACAAAAAAGTTTACTACTGCGTAAAGCAGAACGTGCAGTTGGTATTAATAAAGGTAATGTATATAAACCTAGATTATCATCACCCACATCAAGTTCAATTACATCATCGATCCAAAGGAGAAAAAATGATCAAGTGTTGCCAAGTATTAATAAAGATGTCGATAAAGATTTTAAAGAAATTAGACTCAGACAAGTTGAACGTGAAAGAGAACGCCAAATTAAAAAAGCAAGACCTGAGCAAACTGCATTTGAAGTAAATTTAACCCCACCACCAACTTCAAGACTTTCTTCAAGATATTCATCAAGGCCTTCTTCAACATCTATCACCAAATCTACCACCAAACCTGTTAAAAAATCAAGCTCTGAACATGTTTTACAATCTGTTTCAAATTCTGATGTGAATCAAGCGCTATCACCTGTTTTCACGTCTATACCTAAATCCAATGATGGGAATAATAAGGATACTAATACAATACCCAGCACCTCATCAATACTAAAATTAAATGAAGTTACTAATATGAAATCTTTCAGAAAATCACCATCACCTGTGATTAGTGATGATGAATTAGATAAATTTGCAACTATTGATGAAAATGCTATCATTTCCGAAGATGAAGGTGGTAAAACAGTTAATTTTAAAAACATAGCAAAGAACAATGACGAATCACATGTTGTAAATAATAATATTGATGATGATTTTCAATTGGATTTCTCAGACTGGGATGATGCTGATGCAATTGGTGGACCAGCTATTTCTGATGATAATGAAACAGCTGGTAATAGTGATTTTAATTTAATCATTGAAGATGATCCGATTAAAACCAAACGTGAAAATGAAAAGGAAATGGAAAAGCGTCGTCAGCAAGAAAGAGAAGACACGCTAAAATTCAAACAAGAATTAGCAAGAAAAGAAAGAGAATTGAAATTACAGCAAAATGAGAAGCAAAAGGCAAAGAAAACAAAGCAAACAAAATTAACTAGAACTGCATTAAAAACTGTACCTACTACGACTGGTTACAAGATTAATAATAATAAAGTAAAAGCCGAACCTGCCACAATCACAGAAACCGAACAAGATAAGGCTTTTGATGAAGCTTTTGATGAGGCATTTGGTGATCTTTCAGAAGAGGAAGACATATCAGAAGAAGAATAAACTTTTGTATGGAGTAATTAGAGTATAAGATTATAAAACATAAAACATGTAACACACAAACGAACTTATAAGCATTGCTCGTACCGCGACTTGAAATATTTGGTCTGATTATAGTTTTCACTAGTTGAGATTTGGCGTTGTTAGTTTCTTTCTTTTTAATTATATAAAGAATATCTCAGACAACAAAAATGAGTGAGCTGATAGGACTTAATTTGACAGATTTACTGATTCAATTGAATGAAACTATAAATTCAATGAATCTTAATTTTCCACTATATCCGACGCCACAACAATTACAATTTATTGAAACTAAATCAACACCTATTCAGATTTCAATTTCTTTGTTAATTATTGCAATTACATTTCTATTATTTGTTTTCAGAAAAACACACAAAAGAGTCGAAAAACCTTTAAAATTTGAAATTGAATTCCCTGAAGCTTCGCAACCGAATTGGAAAGGTAAAAGATTAACAGTACCGGATATTTACCAACCTGAAGACCCGGATTATATTTACTGTTATTGTCCTGCTACATCACAATTACTAGGTAAATTCAAGTCACATTCAGCAGAAGAAATTGATTCGATCATTAAAAAATCTCAGCTTTCACAGCCAAAGTTTTACAACGATCCAAAGTTCAAGTATAAACGTAGAAAATTTTTACGTACATTAAGTGAGTTCATAATCAAAAATCAAAAAGAACTTGCAAGAGTTGCATGTAGAGATTCAGGTAAAACTATGGTTGATGCATCTATGGGTGAAATTATGGTTACACTAGAAAAAATTAATTGGATTTTAAAACACGGTGATTCAGTTTTAGAACCAAGTAAAAGGCCTGGACCATCGAATATGTTAATGAAATATAAAAATGCTGAAGTTTGGTACGAACCATTGGGAGTAGTTAGTGCTGTTGTTTCATGGAATTATCCATTTCATAATTTAATTGGTCCTATCATTGCTGGTGTTTTCAGTGGTAATGGAGTTGTTATAAAATGTAGTGAGAGGGTTAGATGGAGCAGTGAATTTTTTATGAGTGTCGTTAAAGGCGCATTAAAAATATGCGATATTGATGAAGATTTAGTCCAATTAGTTTGTTGTTGGGGTAAAGATGCAGATGCTGTTAGTGGTAATCCACGATTGAGCCATATAACATTCATTGGTTCGAGACCAGTTGCAAAGAAAGTTGTTAAAAAGGCAAGTGAAATTTTAGTTCCAGTTGTTGTTGAGCTAGGTGGTAAAGATGCCATTATAATTTGCGATGATTATATGAAACAGAAAGGTATTGATGGGATTGCAAGTGTTTTATTACGTGGTACCTTTCAAAGCGCAGGTCAAAATTGTATCGGAATAGAAAGAGTAATTGTATGTGGAGATCGTATAAATTATGAAAAACTAGTTGCGAGATTAAAGGAAAAGATTGATTTTTTCCATCTAGGTAGTGATATTGATCAAGGTGAAGAAATTGATATGGGCGCAATGATTATGGGAGGACCAAAATTTGATGAGTTAGAAGAATGGATAAACGAGACTCATGAATCAAATAATGGCAATGTTTTATGTGGTGGTAAAAGATATATTCACCCAAACTATCCACAAGGCCATTATTTTCAACCAACATTAATCAGTGATTTAGATCCAAATAGTAAGATTGCACAGAATGAAGTTTTTGGACCACTTTTAAGTTTGATTTATGCATCAGATGATGAAGAAGGTATTAATATTGCAAACAATTCAAAGTTTGCACTTGGAGGCTCAATTTTTACAACCGATCGGGAAAAAGGTTTCAACTTATGTAAAAAATTTAAAACTGGAAATGTTGCAATTAATGATTTTGCAACATTTTATGTTTGTCAATTACCATTTGGTGGTATTAAAGGTTCAGGATATGGTAAATTTGGCGGTGAAGAAGGATTACGTGGTTTATGTAATGAAAAGAGTGTTTGCTATGATAAAACAAAGTTTATCAGCACATCAATACCACCTGTTATAGATTATCCAATTAAAAATGGTAAAAGGGCATGGGCATTTGTGTCTTCAATGAATCAAGCAGCTTATGATTACAGTTTGTTTGAAAGGATCAAAGGTATTTATAAGTTGGCTAAAAGTGCCAATTAAAGTTTTATAAAGCAAACATAGAGACATGTATATTAAAGAAAACTAAAAAAGTACATTAATTTAATGATTTTTCTGTAGTTTTGAATGCGGTTGTGAATTTTTCAACATAAGTTTTATAAGTCGAATCAATATCGCTTGTAAGTTTTTTAATAATATCTTTTGAACCATCAACAGTTTTCAAATCTTTCATGAAAGTTGATCTAATTGCAGTCAAACTTGCTTTAAAACTAACATTTGATTTATATTGATCTAAAAGTTCCTTCATTTGTTTTATTTGTTTTTCTTTTAATTCTTTTGTTGAATTAGGTAATTTAATTTTTAACAACTGTTCATTTTTTGGGTCAACTTCGGGATTTAAATTCATATTAGCTTCTAAAATTGAAGAAATAATTCTCTTCGTATGATTTGGATCAAAAACTGTAACATTAAGAAAATTACTGCCTTTCATTGCAGTCATTGCGACTTCTGGAAATGTTGCTGTATATAAATCGTCAATTTTAACTTTTAAATGATCAAAAATTGAAGGATTTGCTTTACCCATCTTCAATTCAGTCAACTTCTTGGAATATTGAGTAAATGAAGCATCATATTTATCCCTTAATTCCTTCAAAATTGTTTTTGGATCTAAAACAACTTCTTCTGTATCATCAAAATTACTTCTCTTATTGTCTTTCTTTGTGTCTTTCTTGGAATCCTTCTTACCCTTTTTAGCATAAGCAGCAGCCGAAACAGAAAAAGATCTAGAAAGGTAAATGAACGGAGTAGCGGCAAACAGCTTTGAACTTGAAATAGATAAAAAGTTCATCTTGTACAGTGTTATTTACTGCTTTTGAGGTTGTCAATTTAGGTTGAAATTCAAATTGAGATGAAAAGTGAAGTCACATCCTAATTCATTATGTTGAGAATGAAAACTTAAAAATGAACAAATTGAAGATTCGGGCCAAATTAAACTAAATAAAAAATAACTCTTGACTTTTCGTTTTCACATCGCACAAGTTCTATTGTTTTCTTTGTTGAATGCAGGTTGATGCATTTGCGACAGCTTAGTTTTGTTTGCAAATATTTTGCTTTTTTTTCTTCAGCTCTTTCATAAAAGAGAAGAACATTCCAAAAAGACTCTTGTTGCAAGAAACGTGAGAACAAACTCGAATCAGCTATTATTTTCTATTTGAATTTCGTATATCCCATTCACAGTTAGATACCCTTTTTCCGCAAAAAAGCTGAGCATTGTTCACCGTTTCTTCCGAGTTCATCCTATTTTTTCTCAAGAACAATAATTCAGCAATTATGACTGAAGCATACGATGTTGGTAGCATTGTTCTTATGGATCCGAATGAAAACACAAAAGAAACAGACATTCAACTTCCCACTTTTTCTACAAATCATCATGATTATAGGCATCAGCAGCTTCATCAGAGCATTCACGCCAATAATAATTTATCTAATAAATCAATCAATGTTTCTCAAGCCATGCCATCGATAGCATCAAATGTTCCAAAATCGAAGCGAATTTCCGTCCAACTCTCTGATGTTTCTCAATTTACTTTCAATGATTCAACTATTAATAGCTTAGAAAATGATCTATTGGAACCTATTATATTCGATGAAAATCCGAATCCTAATTTCTCATCAATGCAACCTTTTGAAATCAATCCAATTAGTCCAATCAATTCCCCAGATTTTATAAATTTAATATATGATAAGAGTGTTACAAATGTAGACAATGTTCAAGATTTTTTGAGTAATATTAATATTCCTAACCATCATATTATAAATGGTGGTTCTGATAACAGTCTCTTCAATTCAAATCTCGACATAGACTATCATCAATCTTCTTTAGATCCAAAAATTTTAACAACATTGAAAGAAATGAAGAATGATTCTGCTACCACCTCGCTATCATGCATTTCAGATGCAAATCTCAAATCAAACATAAACTTAAAGTCAGAAATAAATTCCCCAAGTTCAAAAGACTTACTTAATAATAATACTTGCATTGATGGTTTGAAACGATCGTTTACAAGATTAAAACAGACAAGTGAATTAATTAACACAGAAAAAGTATTCATTTGCTCTTTAAAAATTTTAGCAAGCGTTTATCTTAATAATTTTATGTCTGACAACTCAACTCCAATTTATTTTGATAAATTTAGACAATGTGTTTTAAAGCTACTTAAAAATCATGAAGAGTTATATCTCAATCTAATTCAAGTTTACGACGCATGGTATAATGATTCTGTTCATTTAATTAAATCTGAAACTAATGAGAAAGTGAATTCCATTTCCCCAAATTTTGAGAAATATGGTTATGTCTCAAAGGAAAAAGAATATATGGATAGAATTATAAAATTAATTTCAATTGATTCAATTGATGTTGAAACTTATTCAATATATTGTTCATTATATCAAAGAATTTTAAATTTTACTAATTTATATGAAATTGAAAAATATAAACGCAATTCATTAATAATTTTAAATGATTATCTGGTTGAATATAAAGATATAAAATCTGACTATTTACTTGATAAGCGTTTAGATACAAGATTTATTTCTGTTGTTCAAATGCCGACTAATAGAATGGTTCGATACAAACTCATTTTACAATCATTATTGAAACATATTGAGCTAGATGAAACAAATAAATTAAAATTGGATTATTATGACAAGAGCTTAATTAAAATAAAATCAAAAATTGATAGTATAAATAGCTTTGTTGGTAATGAAGAATTAAAGTCCGAAAAAATATCAAAATTTAAGTCATTATTTGCAAATAGCAATAGCAATAATAAAATTTTGACAAAGGACTTTTTTTTAGAAAATTTAGAAGATTTGCAAATCGCAAGTTCATTTGGTATTGTTTATAATCAAAATTCTAAAATTCAAATACATCATGATTATCTATGTGCATTTTTATTTAAAAGTCATTTAATTTTAGCAAAATGTTCAAATATTAATTCAAATTTTTTGGAAGTAAAATTTGTGATTCCATTAATGTCAATATTTAACTTAGAAAACTCATATTTTAACCTTTTAACTAATTATGGTCATTCAATGAATTTAATGTTTGAAGATAAGTTTAATGTTTATGAACTAAGTTTAATTTTCCCAAATGAAAAAGAAAAAATCTTATGGAAGGGCCATTTGAAATTAAATTTAGATAAATTGAATTTCTTTCTTGATGATAAAAAAAGCACAAACGGTCCATCCAAATCAAGCAAAATAAGATTTGAAAATAATAACAATAGTGGAAACAGTTTCTATGATCATGAATTTCTTTATTCTGACATTCAAAAAAGAGTTTTATCACTTGATTTGGGTGATGATTTCGAAAAGTTTTTTATAACCTCTTTCATACCAATTAATATTAATCCAATTAAGAAGATCAATAGAAATTATACATTTCATGGTGATGATATTGTGCAATTTGAAGTTGACCATTTTCCATCAGAGTTGAATAACAGTAAAAATGTTAGCAATAATAATTCTCCAAGAAGTGTCAGAAGAAATAATTCCATAATTTCCGTTGACAGTAATGGCAATTATGATGCTTCAGATATGAATAGCATTAGAACAAAATCCTCAGTCAATTTAACAAGCAAATTACCCTTGATTAAAATTACATTACAGGAAAGAGTTTTTGCGCAAACATGTATAAGTTTAGTGTGGTCCAACAAGTTTGATATTTATACATTAAATATGTCTATTAGTCGGTCATTATCAAATATATTTCATTCAAAAATGTCATTATCTTTATTATCACTAAATACACCCACCACACCTGTGACACCAGGTCCAATATCTTCAAATGTTAATACTAATAATAACATGAATACGAACACTTCGAGTTCGTTCATCCCACCATCACCATCTTTTGCTAGTAATATTACATTAGGCTCACCTATTAAATTAAGGACTTCAAGATCACTAAGAAGTTTTAAAGATTTTAATGTGAAATCACCAAGGACACCATCCTCAGCCGCATTCAATCTAGATTCAATACCGCATCAAAGAGATTTTCGAAATTTAAAGGATTTAAGAGGTCCAAGGGATCAAAAGCCAATTCATGATACCAATTATTTAGATAAAAGTACAGTAACAACATCTAGAATGATTAAGCATAGCAGCAGTGCGATGTCTTTAAGCAATCTAATACATAATACAGTCAATTCAAGTGCAAAATCAATTTTTTCTGTATCAACAGAAGAGATGGAAAGAATTGAGGGTACGGAAATCAATAATTCTGATCATTGTGCCTCATTATCAACCGGTAAGAGAAGCATAGGTGTTCGTAGATTCTGGAAAAATCTTAAGCCCAACGGGAAGAAGAAAAAATAAAAATTTAGACCAGATAAATTTATTGCCATGTAGCTAAATACTTAATTATAAGTAATTAAGTACTATGAAAGACTATATAACTAATACGTAAATATCTATACAATTAATTAATACTTAAAGTTGATTGTATTTCATAAGTTCATTAAAATTAGGATGTTTACATTGAATTCTTTCTTAGATTTTGGACTTGTCCATTTTTTAAAATTTTAGGAATAATATCTTCTTCGACAGTCTTGAAATCACCAAATTCTTCATTAAGGCTTAAATCTGATGCAACTTCAAGCAGACCTGTTGATCCATTACCTGTAATGGTTCTGTAAACATCAAAGTTACCAACAACTTCAGAAAGTGGAACTGAAGTAACACCATGTTTGTATTTTTCGTACGCATCCATATCGTCAAGGAAGACTAAGAAATCTTCTTTCTTTCCTTTGTAAAAAACTCTTTGTTGAGAAGACATGATTAGTAAGTTTAGATTAAAATTCTTTGGTTTGTTGTATTGTATTTCTTTCAAATATGAGACTTGCGGGGTTGTTATGCAGAAGAAAGTCTGAGTGCCTTTGTGTAAGCTTTGTTTGATACAAAAAGAAGAAGAGGATTAATAAAAAGGATTAATAAGGGGGGATACGTTAGTTTTTATATCTACACAATTTCGTGATCAATGTTGTATTAATAGAAGCCCAACAATACTATATTGACGTATGATGAAATCATGCTGATGAAATTGGGAAGGTCAATACATTAAGTGGGAACGGTCAAAGTGGCGGTGCAGGTGATTTGTGGCAGTGCACACTCGGTGGCGTCATGAGCCGTAACATTTTCTTTTTGTTTTTGCTAGATTTCTGAAGTAAAGATGTTCCTTAATATTCATCTACAAAGCAGCCATACTCATTATGTTTAGATACATGCTAGGAATTCGGTCTCAACCGTTGGTTTTTACGAGTGTTAGATGGCCAACTATTCATACCAGACATATCGGCACGAATGGGCTAAGAAATATGAATTTTCGAATGAACCATTTATTTTTTAGTAATTATAGAAGAACAATCACAAACCATGCAGTTATTAAACATCACAGCCATATACGAACATTTTCAATTTTTGGTATTGGTAAAGCGGCTACTAACATTGCTAAAATTCCTGTTTATTTAGGTGGTAGTGTCGTTGCTGCTGGCAGTTACGTTATGTATAAAGTCGAAGAAGCTTCAAATTATACGAGAAATCAACTTGATAAAGCTAAAGATATTGCATCTGATGTTAAGGATGGTGTTAGTGGATTTTTAGATTCTGTGTTTTCCGGGTTAAGCGATGGTGCAGGTTCTTTTGGAGATGGAAATAACAATAATAATAATAACCCTAACAATGGAGGTGATGATGTAACTTTAGTTGGCTCTACCACTGCTTCTGCTATTGGATTTGGTGTATCTGATGATACTGAAGCTTTAGATGAAGAAGAAGAAGAAGATGATGATGAGGAGACTAATGAAGAAGAAGAGAATAAACAACGTGAACAATTAGAAGATCAAATGTTAAATTTAACAAGACAAATGATTGAAATTAGAAATATTTTATTAAATGTCAATGGTGCAACGGATTTAAGATTACCTTCAATTGTTGTTATTGGTTCACAAAGTTCTGGTAAGTCATCAGTTTTAGAGAGTATTGTCGGTCAGGAATTTTTACCAAAGGGCTCAAATATGGTTACTAGAAGACCAATTGAATTAACTTTAGTCAATGATCCTTCAAGTGCTTCTGAAATTGCTGAATTTCCTGCACTGAAAATGTACAATATGACTGACTTTCAACAAGTGCAAAAAGTTCTTGTTGATTTGAATTTAGCAGTTCCACACGACGAGGCGGTTTCATCAGATCCAATACAACTAACGATCAAATCTCCAAGAGTTCCAGATTTATCTCTTGTTGACCTACCTGGTTATATTCAAGTTGAAGCGGCAGATCAACCAATTACATTAAAAAACAAAATAAGAGAAGTTTGTGATAAATATCTCGATGAACCAAACATTATTTTAGCAATTAGTGCTGCAGATGTTGATTTAGCAAACTCTTCTGCTTTGAGATCTGCAAGAAAAGCCGATCCAAGAGGTGAAAGAACAATTGGAATCATCACTAAACTTGATTTAGTTGATCCTGATACTGCAAGAAGCATGCTGGTAAACAAAAGATATCCTTTAAAAATGGGATATGTTGGAGTTATTACCAAAATTCCAAGGCCCACCTCATTATTCCAAAAAAACACAGGCCTGCAATCTTTTATTGCCCAACAGAAGGCAGAACGAACATATTTTAAAGAGAACAAGGAAATATTTTTAGGTACAAATGTAGGTACAAAATTGCTAAAGAAAAAACTCATCAAAGTTTTAGAAAGATCAATGTCAAGTGCTCTTAAACCAATGCAGCAGTTGGTGAATAATGAATTGGAGGAAACAAGCTATAAATTTAAAGTTGAATTTAATGATAGAGATTTAACCTGTGAAAAATATATGGCTCAAACAATTGATAGTTTAAAAATGGAAATCAAAGAGTTCAGTGAAAAATTTGGGAAGCCTGAATTAAGATCATTATTAAGAAGTGAGTTGGATCAGAAGGTTTTGGATTTATTAGCTCTGAGATATTGGAATAAATCGGAACCATATTTGAAGAAAAATTTGGGGGCATCAGACTATGAATTTGAAGAACCACCTATTGTGGAATTAGGTAGTGCGAAAAACGATGAGACATTTTGGCATAGAAAATTAGATCTTTCAACTGCTAATTTGACTAAGATTGGAGTTGGTAGATTATCAACAACTTTGATAACAGAAGCAATCTTAACTGAAATTGATGTGTTAATCAATAGCACTAATTTGCGTAATAATTCAATGATTAAAACTGCAATAAAAGACGCTGCATCTACAGTATTAAGCCAAAGATATAATTCTACTGCTGATCAAGTTGAAAACTGCATCAAACCTTTCAAGTATGAAATTGAAGTTGAAGATAGAGAATGGAATATAAGTAGGAAACATTCAATTTTGTTGTTAAATGAAGAAATGAAAGAGGCTCAAGAAGCTTATGATGTTATGAAGAAAGCTGTTGGGGGTAATAAACTTAAACAGATTATAAAATATATTGAAAATGAAAATAATTCAGTTGGTCAAAGTATTGAACGTGAAAATTTAGGATTTAGCCCAGGTTTGTTATTGAGAGGTCGTGAGGCATTATTTCTGAAAGATAGAATTTCAATCCTTAATATGAGATTAAAAGGTTTACAAAGTTCAAGCTGTAAATATAAAGACAATAAATTTAAATGTCCAGAAATTTTCCTTGACGTAGTGGCTGAAAAGTTAACACAAACAGCAATTTTATTTTTGAATGTTGAGTTATTAAGTGATTTTTACTATAGTTTTCCAAGAGAATTAGAGAAACGGTTAAGTACAAATTTGACACCTGAGGAATTAGAAAACTTTGCAAAACAAGATGCCAAAGTTAAACGCCACATTGAATTACAAGAACGCAAGGAATTATTAGAATTAGCGTTAACTAAAATTGAAGATGTTATGGCAATTCAAAAAAGATTTTAATTTTAGTCTTTAAGTAACTATTCATTGAAGATAACATTCATATTATACAACAATATGCTCGTCTTTATATATCGTTTTAATTTGTAGTATTCGAATTTACATATAAAGCTATAACTAATCGCCACATATTGAATAACGATTGTGAACGTTTAATTCGAGGAGTAAAGTGAGAACCATAATTACATTTTAAGTGGTTTTTTTGAGCCTTTTTGGTAGTTTTCTTTTTTAGTACAGGTATTTATTGAAAACTTAATTGCTACAATTCTTGTGGTTCTCTATTCAATGATTTAAAGTAATAATTATAATTTTTTGTTGCATAAAAGTTAGACTTCTCTGAAGAAAAACAATTATTTTATAGATGTATCTGATCATATTAATGGTGAATGTATCAATATATTGTTACTGTGTATTTATTAACTCCGTAAATTTAAGTATAAGTTTATATTAATATCAATTTAAACAAGGGTTTTTTATGTATTAAAGTTATGAAAATAATTTGATTATACGTTTCACATAAAGAAAAGTTAAAATAAAACCAGTATCGTTTCAACTTTTAAAGGTAAATGAATGATATTGGTTTTTAAACTTTGCGAAGTGGCCGAACGCATTAATAATTAATATATGTAGAGACAAAGCTCTACTCAAAAAAATCCTCTTACAATTCCCACATATACCCAATAAAACAATCAAATAAAATTGAAAATTAGAAAATCAATAATATTTCCTATACACGAAAAAACTGGAAATCAAACCTGATAAAAGAGAAAAATATACATCATAAAGAAAGGTACAGCCAACAACAATTAAAAAAAATCAAATATAGATCATTCTATTGGTAACATTTTTGTGAATACCAGCACCCAGTGCTTTTTTGGCAGCATCAAGTGGATTTTGACCTCTTGCTACAACAACATTATTAACAAAACAAGTTGCTCTTTCACATAACAAATCTGCATAATAAGCTGGTGGAACAACTCTAACTGATTTAGTTGCTCTACCAAAAATACTACATAGATTGTAGGTGACTTTTTGTAATTCATCAGGTGTCCAATGGTTTTCATCATATAGCACATAATAATGTCCAGGAATTGCAGTACCTTGTAAAGCTTGTTGTGATTGTAAAAAGAAATCATATAAACTTCTAGATGTAACACCCTTTTCAACAACAGAGCCTGGTAAAATATTCTCTTGAGCAGCAACTGCAACGTCTTTGCCTTGCGCATTCTTTGCATTATTTTCTAATGGGAAAAATCTGGTGTTATGTCTCTTTAAAATTGTAACAAATGTTAGTTTAGGATCAAATTCCACACCCAGATTATTAGCAACCTTTTTAAACGAATTTTTAACAGCAGTAACTTCTTCATCTAAAATAATATTGAATTGACCTAATGAAACACCATCCCTGTAAAATAAAACAGCTTGTGGAAGTTTACCAACACTTTTATAATATGCCATAATTCTTTCAACACACATTTTAGACATCTCAGAAATAGTTTCTTGTCTTTGTTCTTGAAAAGAAATTGAACCAGGAAAGGAATTAAATTTATCATCTACTGAACCAACAACTGCAGCAATTGATGTACCGTTTGAGTTGTTTGTAGGGTGTGTAACATCAGCACCAAGTAGTAATGTTGGTAAACCATTAATGACTAACTTACCAAGGTCAGCCTTTGATAAAACATGATTTGCACCACCCAATTTGATACATGCCTTCATTGACATCAATGCATACATTTGAATATCAAATTTACCAAATTTCTTCTTGGCAAATTTATTAGCAAGTGTACATTGATTCAAAATACCCAAATCTCTATCAAGCGCAGTTTTTACTGATGCATAAATCGCCTTTTCTTTTTGATTCAAAATCGTCAAAACATAATCAGTTTTTGATTGTAAAGGCTTCATAATGCTAACAATTTCTTTTGTTAAGTTATCAACTCTATCATAAGTGACAGGTTTAATCAAGTATTTCTTGTCAAACTTAACACCATGTTTAGAAACTTCATTAATAAATTCATTACAAGCGTCACTGATATCCTCCTTTTCATTACCACGTAAAGGTCTTCTGGAGTTTTCAAGAACTAAAACGGTTAATCGTTTAACACCTTTAACTGGGTCATAAAACTGTTTGTTGATTAAATCCCAAGAACCCTTGGCCTTTTCCGACTTACCATCAGCTTGTTTTTCAACATATGTGATCTTGGTATTCTTATACTCTAAAACTGGTGCAGCTAAGACTCTGGATGGAACCACAACTAATTTGTTACCAATTCTCTTAGCTTCTTCTGCATCCATTGAAGTGGTTAATTTTTTGATACCATCTTGTTGAACTAAACCTGCAATGACGTGGGGTCTATGTGTACTGAAACTTAAAACACCTCTAACATCAGAAATTTCTCCCTTGAACTCTTGACCAGGAACAACCATACAAGTTTCCATTGGGATATAATTAGAACCACCTAAATGAATTAATGGTGCATCAGGGAATTTAAGTTTAATTTGATATTTATCATTGAAATATTTAGCGACTGATGTTTGTTTACCATCACAATCAAATTTGTAATTATTAGCAGTATCTGATCTACTAATATCAAAAATACCCTTTGGTTTAGATTTATGACCTAGGTAAGTTCTTTGAATTTTAATACCCTTGAAGAAACCTCTGTTAAACATAATTTCATTAGTTGGAATTTTTGAAATATCAGTTTCACCAAAATAGTCACCGATTAAATCAGCAACAGACATTGGAGAACCATCTTTATTATGTGCCTTAATAAATGCACCCGCAACTGGTCTAACATTGATCATAACATTATCAAATGTTGGCAAAACAGAAGCAAAATAACCATTTGCAATGTATAATCCTTTTTGAAATGATTGGCATTTTTCCGGACGATCAATGAAAAAAAACTTACTTTTACCAGCCATAAAAACATTTGAACATTTCGCAATTTGGTAACCTAAAACCACATTCAAAGCAGTAATATAAGCATTTGGCTCAATATTTCTCTTATCGTTAATTTTAACCCAATTGTTCAAGTCATCCATGTTTAATTTATGAATAAACTCAACAGTACAGTAAATTTTAGGATCTTCATCTGAGGTATTCTTCTTTTTACCCATACTTTTTAATGCAGACATAACAGAGGATGGAATGACACCCTTGTAATCTTCTGGTTCAAAATCAAAACGAACCTTTTCATCGTCTTTACTAATAGGTAATGGAGCAGTAGAATATAAAGCAGCAGAACCATCATGAGAAATTTTCTTTCTAAGACCATCAAACGGTTTCTTTGTAAGTAAAATTTCTAATAAATCTTGTTTAACTTTTCTCTTTGCTGCGATTTCTTCTTGGAAAGTAACATTATAATACCAAAAGGACATATTTGAAACTTGAAATTTTAAATAATTTGTACCTACTTTAGTTTTAATACCAACAGTACCGTAGCCTGGTCTCTTCACTAACTGATAAGGGTCCCCCGGTTTTCTATTTCTTGACTCTTCTGCTAAGAGTTCTTTAATCTTCGGTAGTGGGTTTGGCTCAGTAAGCTGTGCCTCGTATTCTGGTTTGAAATTATAGTCTGGTTTAATGACTTGTGCATCACCACCAAAACCGCTACCAAAACCTCCGCCGCCACGACCACCTCTACCACCACGACCACCTCTTGAATCACCACGGCCACCTCTGGAACTACCACCACGACCACCTCTTGAATCACCTCTCCCACCTCTAGAACCACCTCTGGAATCACCTCTTCCACCTCTTGATGCTCCACGTGAACTATTATAAAATATAGAAAGAGTAACAGTTAGTAATTTGGCCTTTAAGGAAGCAAAACTTAATAAAAATACTTACTTGTTTCCGGACATTTAATAAGTTTGTTATTGGTAAGTTTTTACAGTATTAGAAAGTGTAAAACAATCTGAAAAAGTGTGTAATGGAATCATAAAGAAAAAAGCTCAGCTCTACAAACCCCAAGTTATATTACAAAACTCGTATCGCTGAAATCAAAAGTAAGCAAGCAGCGAAAGGTAAAAATATTTAGATCGATCTGAAATAAATTGACAGATAATAAGTACACACAAACTAAAAGAGAAACAAATATCAATAAAATAAAATAATAAGAATAGACTAGTAAGGACAGAATGTAAAAAAAAAAATAAAGATAAATAAAAGTAGAGATATGAACAATTAGATCGTTTACAGGTCAATCAAACTGTTTTGGTTTCTTTGTTGCTGTTGTTGGTTTCCAAAACCATATCCCGTTTCTGAAGGAACAATCCGAGATGTGGTATTAGAAGCATTCATTCCTTTGAATTGGGTATCCAGGAATGGGTTATTACTGTTAGTCACTTCTTTATAACCAGTACCTTGGGAGTTTATGAAAGTACCTGTTCTTGTAAATTGTGCTGGAATTCTAGCATCGCCAGTATTACCAAATGTATCAAGGCCAGTACCCTGCGCAAGTAAATCATTAAGTTCAGAATATTGTTGATTCATTTTTTGATCACCTGTTAGAGTTGATTTAACTGGTAATTGTTGTTGTTGTAAAAGTTGGACTCTTTGTTGTTGCTCCAACAGAAGTCTTTGCTGTTCTTCCAACAGCTCTTGCTGCTTTTTAACTTCATCTTCTCTCTTTCTTGCTTCCTCTTCCGCTTGTCTTTGTTCTAATAATAATTGCTGCTGTTGTTGTTGTTGACGTAATAGTTCTTGTTCTTGTTGCGCTTGTTGCTGCTGTTGTTGTTGTAATAAATATTGTTGTTGTTGTTGTTGTCCAAACGGATTATTTGAACCTGTTTGTAATGGCATTTGTTGATTTGCTGCGGCCGCTAATTGTTGCTGATAAAGTTGCTGTTGCTGTTGTTGTTGTTGCTGTTCTAAAAATAAAGCTTGCTGTTGAGCAGCTAAATCTTGGTATGCATTTTGTAAGTAACCAGTTGCCATTGGTTGAGTTCCATAAACCGGGTTACCAAACATATCATAACCTACAATTTGTTGCTGTTGCTGTTGCTGTTGTTGTCCGTAAAATCCATAAATATCGGGTGGATTTGAGTCATCATTTAAATCTAATAAATTCTGGTGCTTTTTTCTCATCTCTTCCTCTTCCAACGATAATTGGATCGCTCTTTCAAGGCTTTCATCAGTTTCATTCCGTCTTCTGTTAGATTCTTCTTCAGCAGTTAACTTGGATTCTTCCAAAGCTTTCTGTAAATCATCATCATATATATCATCATCTGGATTATATCTTGAACGTGCATTTCTACTGCCATTTCTTCTTCTACCTCTAGAATTGGAAGATTGAGCAGCATCTCGTTCCTGTTTCAATCTTTCATCATCTTGCATAAGACTTGTTAATTCTTTAGCCTTTACTCTAATGATTGAACCCTGTTCCGCACCAGTTGAATCGGTGATGTTAAATTCTCTTAGAGTCTTAATGATATATAAATTATCCTTTGCCCAAATTACAACATCATCAGAGCCATATCTGACTAAATAATCTAACAAAGTTAATGCTTTAGCCACATGTCTCCAATTTCTACCTTTATCATTTAATCTTCTATCTATAATATCCATAACATCTTGGAAACTGCCGTTCTTGTAGGTTAAATCAGCAATATCTGCCATTTTGGAAATGGTAGGACTTGATTGATCATTTGAGGTACATTCACGAACTAAAATTTGAGCTGATGAATATCCATTGGTAACATTTTTAATAGTTCTTAAAACAGCTTTTGTAGTCATCTTTTAATTTAGGGTTATAATGTAGCCACTATTTATCACAATTGGAATTATGTGCGATTCAATGAAGACTTCAAAAAATGCAGTTGATAATGTTAAGAAAGTGTTTCTTAGGACTAATAAAACTACGGTTTTGAAAGCAACAGTGGCAACAAATTGAATTGAACTTGAAATGAGATCTCAATGAGATTAGACTAGAAATTAGAAATTCAAATACAAATCAGCCTTGTAGGTTTTTATTTCTGGTGTTCAGCGACGACCGACTGTAACATAAATAGTACATAATTTTTGTATTGTTTTAGCATGATTCTATACAAGTTTTCGACAGGAACTCTCACAACCGGGGCAATTGTGAAGCATGTCATGAATAAATACATCGCAGTCAATACAAAAATGGCGACCACAATCTGAACAACGATATCTATGTGACATGATAGCAGCTCTTTCGTTATTATTATCAGATTCCGGTGTTTTCCTTTTTGGAAAATCAACTTGGCATGAGTAACATTTCTCACTTGGGTATGTATCCTCAATTGGTACGCTTTCAAACATCTTCATTGGAAATAAATGATGATATGATCTGGCTAAATGTGTTGATAAAATTAACATTAAATCACAACAAGGGCAAACTGTTGGTAAGGTGCAAACTCTACTTTTACAATTTGGACAAATATAGCCACCATAAACAAGTTTTGAATGGCATGAACATAAAGTAGGCTCTGTATCACTTACTCTTGATGGAAATCCCATTTTGACTAAAGTGAAACCATCGGTATTTTTCGATTCTGCTTTTGTAACAGCCAATGGTGTAACACACTCTAATATTAAGTCTTTAAAATGTGTTTCATTAAGAACAACGTTATATGAATTCTTTAAATCTCCAAAATTGGTCAATTTACACAATTCTTCACAAATTGCAACCCTTGCAGTTAAGCCGATAACTCTAATATTAATTTTTTCTATAACTAAGGATTTAATTGTATGATGAATATTACCTGGATCTGAAGTAAATAAAGCACCAAAAATAATTAAAATTTCTCTTGTACAATGGCTTGCAACATGTAATAATAAACCTCTTGACATTTCTAATGCATTTTGTAAACTTGGATCACCTTCGGGATCAATTTTTTTCAATTTTTTTAATGCTTCAATGTGATCATTGGGATTACCACTAACTTCGCTGACTGCTTGAGCCAATCCATTTCGCATGATAACAATACTTAGCTGAGAGATTGGGTTTTGATCAAAAAAATCACTAACAAATTCAATCGCATAACTGATCATCATTGATGAACGATTAGGTCTAAAGTCTTTCTCTCTCATTACTTGTGAATAGTCTAATACTAAAACCATTGTACGAATAATACCTCTTTGAAAAGGGGTAACGTTTTTCAAAAATCGCTTCTTTTGTGATTCAACCAAGCCTGAAACAATACTTTCAATAGATCCACTTTCATCTTCTTGAACAATATCCCATGATCGGCGATACTCATCTTCCCAAGCATAACCACCACTAGCACCTTTCAGAGACTCAGGAGCTTTTTTTTTTGTTGTTGCAGAAGAATCCTTACCATTACTTCTATTTTTACCATTCCTCTTTTCGGCATCATCAATATGATCATCAATCGTGTCAATATTATGTTTGTTAGATATTCGATTGATATTGTTCGTATTTTGTTTTCTCCTTTTGCTGGAAAAAATTAGAACTTCATCGTCGTCATCAGCATCCATTATAATATATTTAAGTTCTCAAATACTTGGGCATGTAGCACTATCTAAATTCAACGATTTCAGTTCACGAATGATTAAATATCGTATCTGAGCTCTATTAATTTTGCATTCTGAAATTTTGAAGTTATAAAAACGCCCTTACTATTTTGGGAAACCAAGAAAAAAAATCTACATTTGGTTTTTTTTTTCATTTTTTTTTCAAAAAGATTTTATGTCATATCTATTACCTCTAAATAGTATATAACCATGGGTAAATCTAGAGGAAGAAGAACTAAAAAGGGAAAAAGTGACGACGTTGAAGATGTTGCTGCTGTTAAAAATATCGAAATAGCAAACAGTGTTATTGAAAATAATGATACTTCGAATACCAACGAATCAACTGCATTCTTTGGTCTTGTTGATTCAAATGAATTGTCCTATTTCCACCAGGCCGAACAAACATTAAATTTAAATACATTTGGTACAATTGAAGAAAAGGCAATGTTTATTGACAGTGTTTTCGCAGAAGCAAGAGGCAAAGAATTAAAATTGGTTACAAATCAAATTTGCTCAAAACTGATGGAAAGACTAATCTTGAATTCAACTTTAAAACATGTTCATCAATTATTTAATGCATTTAATGGTAGGTTCTATGAGCTTTCAAGACAGAAATATAGTTCCCACGTTATTGAAACCTTTCTTGTTAGAGTAGCGGCACTGATTGAGCGTGAAATTTTGGCTGATGGTAATGATGATAGTTATCAAGATGATGAAGACGAAAATGAAGAATATAATTGGGTTAGTATGGAAAACATGTTTTTATTTATAATTAGTGAATTCAAATCTAATATTCAAAAAATGATTAAGGATAAATATGCATCACATGTTTTAAGATTATCTTTATTAATCATGACGGGTAAAGAATTACCATCAAGTACCCAATCCAACTCCATTTTGAGAAGTAAAAAGTCAAAAATTGCAAGAAAAATGATTGAAATTAAAGACAGTGAAGACTATAAAAAGAAATTTCAAGTTCCTTCATCTTTCAAAGAAGAACTAAAGCCAATTTTAACAGAAGCTTTAAATGGTCAAACCACAGAAAGCTTAAGAGAGTTGGCAATTGAACCAATTGCTTCACCCGTTTTACAACTATTGATTCAATTAGAAGGTATTGTTGATAAAGACAGAACTATTTGGAGAACAATTTTTAACGGTGACAATGAACTACTAGACCAAAAGGAACGTGAAAAGGAAGGGGCGTTCATTGAGTATCTATTAAGTGACAATATTGGATCGCACTTTTTACAAAATGCTATTTCTAACCAAAAAGTTAAAATAGTTGAAAGAATGTATGAAAAGTATATGAAGGACAGAATTGTTAAACTATGTAAAAGGGAAACAACCGGCTTATATGTTGTTGAATGTATTATGGAAAAATTGAAAGATAAACAGCAGATTGAAATTTTAGATCAATTGGTTCCAGTTTTAAATGAATTAATTATTAACAATATAGATATTGGTGGTAAAGTTGTGGAATGTTCAATCAGAAATAACAATTATAAAAAAGATGAAATTATTGACAAATTTATTGAATTTTTTAGTAAGGGTAGTGAAAAAGAAGACTTGTTTGAAAATATTTTGAAACTAAGTAGTTCAACTTTACATAGTAAAAAAGATGATTGGCCAACATTTGAAGAAAGAAGTCGGGCAGTATTCCTTGAAAAATTGATTGAATTTGATCAGAATAAAATATTAAAGTTATCAGTTTCTAATTTATTAGGACTTAATAATGAAGTTTTAATTAAATTTTGTAAACATGGAGTTTTTTCTCATGTTGTTGAAACTATATTACAAATGCGTGAATCATTATCTTTAGTTGAAAGAAAAACAATCTTGCAAAAACTATTAGGACAAGGCAGTATCAATTTGGTTGAACTGGCATGTAACTCTACAGGTTCTCATATTGTCGATAAACTTTGGATGTTCACGTTTAAACTAAATATGTACAAAGAAAGAATTGCCCGTGGGTTATTTGATAATCGAGAAAGTATCAAAAGTACAATTTATGGAAGTATGGTCTGGAAGAACTGGAATATGGAATTATATTGCCGTAAATTCAATGACTGGAAATGGATTGTTAAGGAAGAAGAAAAGGTTTATGATGAAGAAAAGAAAAAAGATCTTTCTAAGGAACAAGAAGACCAAACAAATGGCAAAAAAAGAGGGTATGATAAGAGAAATGGTGACAAACAGAACCAAGATAATATGAATAATAAACGTAGTAGAGGACGTGGCCGTAAGTAAACATTACAGCATTGCACTTTTTATAATATTTTATAAACTCAATATAGAATTAGTTTAAACTATATTTACGCATTAGGCAGCAATTTCTTCAGTACATGTTTTCATTCGCAGCATGATTTTTTTGGTTCGTGTTTCATGTTCCATTTTCTGTTTCACATTTCTGCCACTGTTTCAAGATTAGAAAACATGTTTCATATTGGATGGCGTACATTGTTCATCTCGTGTTGAATGGAAAAATTTCACTCAGCATCAACTTGGCTTAATTATTTTTGGCGGCGTTTTTTGAAGTGAAGCCAATAATATCTAAGTCTGGACAGACTTCTCTTTTCTCATCCGAAAGAGTCTGAATAAACTGCCGCATATTAACATAACTCAATATTGTATTGCATTTTGTTTTTTTGTCCTTCTCATCTGAAACCTTCTATTTGCTTTTCCGAAGCTCTATAACAGTAACTGCTTCTGATAAAGGCTTACTGGCTTTGGCTATTACTCCCGGACAGATACATACACATCACAAAACTAAGAATCATTGTTATTAACACTAAAAGTTCGTCTAACTTTTATTGATAAGGATATTTGTTTACTTCTTATTTAAATATTATTACTGATAATAGTTTTATTTTATCAGAACTAAACACATCATATCATTTTTATCAACAATAGGTATACTAATAATTGTAACAAAGGCAAATTCTTATTTTTATTATCATAATATCACTAACATATCTGCGATTAAACTAAAACTCACATTAAAGAATCAACTTTTTGTGATATACAATCTTAAAACTATCAAATTCATTAAAGATCAACAACATAATTATTACAAAATAATAAAATACTAATAGCAATAAGTATAATAATAACTAAATCAGCCATCCACTTCTTTAACCAACTATAATCGATTATTATGACAACATTAACGGCAAATGGTTTATCATATAAATCTGGTGATGGTAGTGTTAATCATAAGTACACACCACGCTCAGAGCCAGATGCCGACAAAATGACATCAAATTCAAATGATGATCTACAATCAAGTTCCAATTACAATTCAAATTATACTCCAGCAACAAATCAATCAATAAATGATGAGAAATTAAATGATGATTCGCAAAATATAATTGATTCTCTTCAACTTATGAAAGACTTAGATTTATTTTTAGTTACTGCCCCTGTTAATTGGCATGAAAATCAAGTCATTAGAAGATATTTTCTAAACAAAGAAGAAGGTTTTGTATCTTGTGTTTATTGGAATAATTTATACTTTATTACAGGAACTGATATCGTACGTTGCATAGCTTATAAAATGTATCATATTGGTCGAGAAATAGTCGACAGAAAAAAGTTTGAAGAAGGCATTTTCTCTGATTTAAGAGCTTTGAAAACTGGCACTCATTCAATTTTGGAACATTCAAGATCTCCATTTTTAAAATTTTTACATAGAAATCAATGTTTAAGAACTCAAAAGAAACAAAAGGTTTTTTTCTGGTTTAGTGTACCACATAATAAACTATTTGCTGATGTTTTAGAGAGAGATCTAAAAAGGGAACTTTCAAATCAACCAGCAACAACTAAGCCGATTACTGAAATATTCAAAAGTTTCAAGTATGATCAATCAATACCACTTTTAGAACAATTAGCAACGCACTTCTCGGATAGTTTAGGAAAAGATGTTAGTCAATTAATAGTAAAAACAAATAACACTATATCAACAGGTGATAATTCAACTAGTAATGACACTTCTACTACTAATACTAACAATGCAGAACATCCAGATGTTAAATTTAATTCAAACCAGCCATCACCAATTCGACATCTATCAGATAATTCAAGTAATCGTGATACTGCCTATGATAATAAAACTGCTCAGCAATGCGATGAATTCCCACTAGACTTTTTGGACCCATCAATTTCTTTGATGAATGAAAATTATATAACTTCACTTTCTTCAATTGGTAGCATGAGATCAGCAAATAAATATTATCCAACTGAAGCAAATTTTCATGATGAAACAATAATATCGCCAAGACATAATTCCCAATTTCAACTTTATCAGCAATATCAACATCTACCACAATCTGCAGGTTATCTTGACCAAATAGATAGTTATTTATTGAATACATTCAATCAACCTCTGTTATCAGCAACTTATCAACAACAGCAAAATCAGCCGATGTATATTTTTTCAGGTTTACCATCCACAGTTGACCCTTCAAATACAGTGTCCAACATTAATCAACAACAAAGTAAGAATTCACCAATATATCCACATATAGTCCCATTATCAATGCAGCAGCCATCATCAACTTATGTCATTAATAATGAAACTATTCCAATAGATCAAGTAGTAATGAATAATGATTTGGCTTGTCAACATCCACACGTATTGTCACAAATTGCACGATCGCAGTCACCCACAGTTTCTGGAAGCAATACAGCCTCATATTTGAATCTTCCGTCGGCTGGACTGATACCTATTTCGATGCCAATCCCAAGTTCAACAGTAAAGGTAGTTAATGCTAATGAAAATGTAGAATCTTTTATGAAAAAAGTGAATGACAGTCAATCAAATATCGATTCAAACAGTGAAAATATAGTAATGGAAAAAATTTGTACTGATTATAATCCTAACATAACAAATGTGAAAACAAATAGCACAAGTAGTAATATCAATGCTACTATCAATAGTAGTAACAATACTACTACTGTGACATCAAAAGAAGATACTAAAGTAAACCTAGAAGAAAATGCAGAAAGTTTTGCTATCCCACAATCCGCAACTACACAACAACGATCAGATTATATGATGTTAGCAATGCAATCTTTTCCAAATAATGGGCTTGTTAATTTGGGTATTGTTGGTAATCATTTCTTTACACCGGGTACAATTAATGCTGAATGTAATATGGATAATTCGCTCTTTAGTGCAGGTGTTGGAATTTCACCAGTTATTGGATTTAATAACGGGTTACTATCCGCTATTCAGTTCCAACCTAAACAAAATACTTTTGCAAAAAAGTCAGATTTATTTGATGATGATGGTAATAGGGAGATGTGTTTTAACAAGAATAATAATAAAGAAGAGGGAAATTATGATAATGTCGAAAAGAAGTTGAAAAATATTTTGCAGAACAATCGTAGTAATCAATCAAATGTCAGTAAACCAAAAATTTTGAAAAAATCAACTGCTAAAAGAAAATTCATAAATCCAACTTTGCAACATCTAGAATTGGACTCGCTGTTTGATGAAAGCGACGAATCTAACGATGAAGAAGAAAATGACAAACTGTCAGCTACCCAATGAATCAAATACAATGTGAGGGTGAAGATAATAAGTATTTTGAATCATTAATTACTATTATGACTGTCGATTTTCCATGTGTACTTTTTTTTTTGATTTATATTGGGTATTCTATTCTTTTTTATTATATTTTATTATATTTTCTATTTATTTTACGTCGTTTTATTTCATTTTACTTCATTTTATTTCATTTTATTTTATGTGATCAAGTAATACATCTCTGTTTCATCTTATTTTATATGATCAAGTAATACATTTCTGTTTGATCTCATTTTACTTTATTTCACTTCAATGGATTGGGATAAAACTCTATCAAAAATACAAAAACAAGCTATTGTAAATTAGCTTGACTGTTATACATTTCAACAATTTGGTCACTACTGGTTGCGTCTTCAGTTGATTTATCTTCTCTGATTTGGATAAATCTTGGGAATCTTAGAGAAACACCCTTCTCACCATGACCCAAGTAAGTTGCACCGCATTTATAAATTGGGGATGTTGTGAGGTCTGCGACTTTAACTTCAAATAATGTAGTTGGTTCAAACCAAACATCTGGAATAGCATTTGAATTGTTAGTATCATAGACATATGATGGTTTAGGCTTAGGTATTTCTGTTGGTTTTAATATATCGTACAATTTTTGCAACAACTCTTCACTGAACCCTGTACCTATTTTACAAACAGTTTCATATTCCCCGGTGTCTTGATTATAACCGGCAAGAAGGAAACCACCATACCAACCAGTACGTTTACCCTTACCAATATACCCGCCAACTACAACCAGGTCAAGTGAGTCTCCTACACCATCAAGATAATCTTTTTTTAGTTTTAACCAATTTCTTGAACGTTTTGAAGGTTCATACCACGAATCTTTACCATCTAAAGTTTTAATCATTAAACCTTCACATGAACTATGAACTGATTTGTCTAAAAAGTTTGTAATTTTGTCAACGTTATCAGTATCCATTTTCGTTGCAAAATTAAACTTACCTGGTATTTCCTTCAAATGATATAAATAGTCCCTTCTTGCAGATAATGGTTTTTGTATAAGTGATTCATTATTATAATAAAGAATATCAAAAGCAAATAAACAAACTCGAACTTGAATATCCTTTTCTTGAACATCTTTTCTTTTCCTAGTTGATAAGATTTGAAAGGGCAATATTTTGTGAGTTTTTGCATCCCAGGCAACACACTCACAATCAAGGATTAAAGATTTCAAATCTGGATTTGTTGCCTTTAATTCAGTAACTACTGAAATTAAATCAGGATACCTTTCTGTCATGTTTTCTGAATTTCTTGAATAAATTGACATTTTACCATCTTCTGAAAGATGAAGCTGTGCTCTTTCACCATCATATTTATATTCACATGTGAATCTTTGGCCTTGTAGTGTATCTAAAATTTCACTGATACTTTTAGTTGGTTTTGCTAACATTGGTTTTAGGGGGACTGTCGGGCTCAAGCTGGTGTTTTCTTTTAAGTTTAAAATGCCCTTTCTCATTGCACTATCAATTAAAATTTCATAGTTTGGAACTTGAGAGTATGCATCTTTAAATTGTTCTTCAGCCTCAACAATCAGTTCAGAAGTTACTGTTTTATTTTTTTGTATCAATTGCCATTCAACAATTGCCTTTGATAAAGCTACAATTATACTTTTTTCTCCAAAATTAATCCTTAGCTTACCTTCTAAAGATCTCATTAAAAATTTTGCTTCCACACCTTCACAAGCAGTAAGTAATTTATTAATGACAACTGTCTTTCTACTTTGTGAATTTGTACCTTGAACTTTAGCAATTTCATTTAAACCTTTCCATACTTCTGAAACTGTTAATCTTTTAGGTTTAAACATCACACGCTGTTTTGATCTACTTTTTTGCGCAACAACACCAATGTCACCTTCAACATGATATTCTTTTCTTAAATGAGAAACTTCACGTCCTGTACTTTGAGCCAATGCTTTCAATAACATAGTTTCACCTAGACCGAGTTCGAGTCCTGGAACATAATCTGGACCAAGCCTATTAACCATTAAATAAGTAATCATTGTCAAATCTCTGACCTTCCCATCGATATCATCAGCTAAAGTGAAATTCAAAACTTCCTGGAAAAACTGACATGCACAGGCAATATTTTTTAGTCTACCACTTTCATTTTCAAGTTCATCAAACACAGATGTTAGCATTGAATACATAATTGGTTTTATTGAATTGACTGCTGAAGGTTTTATAATTTTTGAGTCTTCTGGTTCTAAGTTTAGTAACTCTTTGGCATCGTTCAGCTCTGCTTCTTTTTTATGCTTTTCAAGATCTTCATCAACTTCAATCAAGGTCTTTGCCTTCTTTGCCTTTAATGATGGAGATCTTGATCTAGCCTTCTTTTCTGTAGATTCATTTCTTGTTGGAGATCTTGACCTAGACCTTTTTGGAGTTTCATTTTTAAATCCATCGTTAACAATATTATTTTCATTTTTCTTGGTTGAAAAAAATCTCATTAATGTTGATTGACCCTTTGAACTCATAATATCAAATTTATTATAATTGTAACGATAATTGATTGGTGTTAGTGGGAAATAAAATTGTCTTGATTGAGTGTGAAAAATTGATAATTGCAAATTGAATGAGAATAACCGAGAAAAATTGTAATAATTTGTTTTTTTCCCAACTATTAGCATAATACTATAACAACTAATAACTGAAAGCTCTAGAAAAAGTATGCTATGTATATAAATTAGGAAAATATTGATCTTTCATGTAGAACAGAACACGCCCGTTTTTTTTTTTTTGACTTCCTCAGTTTGATTTTATCGCGAATTTACTTTCGGCACAATTTGCAAATTTATATAGTACGAATCTAAGAAGAGTTTATGAATTAATTCTAGTATAACACAAAAGGGATATATAGACAATTACCAACAAATATACTAAAAAGAATCTTAAAGTGTCCTTACCACAAAACATCTGAAAGTTCTTTAAAATAAAGCATTCTTGGTATAAAAAAACAAAAATAAAATCAAGTAAGTAAAATGAAATATAATAATTATTGTAATTATAATAGTAATAATATTATGAATTTAAAAGTTTGAAAGTGAAAAGCGTGAAAGAATATTTATAAGTTAAACCGAAAACCAAAATTAATGAAAAATAATCTAATTTAAAAATTAAAGCCTTTATGCATTATATTTTTCCCAGTTTTCTAAAATTTCCTTAATCTTTTCGGAACCAGTAAGATCATAAACATCTTGGAAATATTCTTTAGTTAATTCAAATGGCTTTGCGGTTAAATTTGGAATATATTTACCAATTAATGCTGTTGGTTTAACAGCAGACATTGGAATCTTCTTTTCTAAGAATCTCTTAAATGGTTTGACACCTGATCTTAAGTACGATGAGTGGAATGGAACTGAAATACCCCTTAATGGAATACATGCAAAACCTCTTTCTAATTCAATTGGTTGCGGTTTAGCTAATGATTTTTTGGATACTTCATCAACAATTTCAGATAAATGTTCTGCAACCTTTTCTAATGACATCATTTCTTGTAACTTAACAATGTCAATTTTTTGTAATTTGAACACATTTAACGTGTTAGTTAAAGTATCTAAACCTCTCAAATCACCAGCAGTAACATATTGTTGGTTTTCAACATTATAGTTGACAATTTCTAATAACCAGCCAGTTTGTTTAGAAATATGGTCAACAACAAATCTTAACGCAGCATCATTGAAAGTTGGACCAACTCTTGAAGGGTTAACCGCACACATACCGTAGTTAGATCTGCCTAATGAATCTCTTGGAACAGCAACTTGCATAGTCATACCTCTGTAGAAAACAACATCAACTAATGATTCGATTGGCATGACATCGGCTAATGATGATAATGCAGAATACTCACCTAATGAGTGACCAGCAAACATGGATTCAGCAGGTACAAGACCCTTGGATTTCATATCTTCAAAAGCTGCTTTTTCCATTAAGGTTAATGCAGGTTGGGTGAACTGAGTTGCAGCTAACAAACCAGATGGTGATCTGAAAGTAAATTCAGTAGTATTTTCATCGATATCCTTGAAAATTTTTTCTGATTTTAATGAACCATCATCAGCAACAGTTTCAAACATCATTGAAATATAATTTTCTCTAATTTCTCTACCTCTTGGACCACCAAAGTGAACAGTTAATTCATTTGGATTGTTCTTGACAATATCTAAAATAGAGAAACCATAAGTTGCAATTAAATGGACATCAGCTCTATCCCAGACAGCCTTAGCAACATCTGATGAATTGTATAAGTCCATACCCATACCCTGTTCTTGAGAACCTTGACCAGTAAAAACAAATGTAGATACTGGTTGTTCAATTTCAGCTTCACCAGCTAAAACAACTTCATCAGTTTCAACCTTTCTGGTTTCAATTTTGATGATTTTCCTACCGTTGATCATACCAACATGTTCTAATCTGGTAGTTAATGCATCATTTGGTAAAACCATACCTGTGAAATTAGCCTTATAAGCGACGACTCTTGGTGCAACTGCATCAGCTGCATACATTTCTACTAATGATCTAACAGATGCAGATGAATACATACCATGTGTAATAGTACCTGGTAAATCGGCATAAGCAGCAAAGATTTTATTAACATGAATTGGATTATAATCACCAGAAACAGCAGCATAAGTTTCGTTTGAAGTTGGCGCCTTGGTTTCTAAGGCACGAGCTAATGGAATTGCATTTTCAAACATAATTGGTTGTTCTATTGGAGTACCATTTCTCTTCAAGTAATCAATAACTGGATTACCATACGAGAATGCAGCATTGTATTCAATTTCAGCAGCCTTCTTAATCTCTTTAGTTGGAGATTCATAGTAAACATTACCAGTGGTTGAAACATATGAATAAACGTTTGCAGATTTGAATTTATAAACTGATTTTAATCTAAAAATTAAATTCTTGTTCAATAATTCAACGCCATCTTCAATATGGAACCACTCCTTTGATTGTAAAACTGCGGCATCCTTAGCAGATGCAATTGTAACCTGAGCTGGAGTCTCTTCGGTCTTTTCAAAAGTATTTTCAAAATCGGCGTAAGAACCTCTGTAGAAAAATGCTGATGTAACTTGCATAACTGCAGATCCTTCTCTGTAAATGGTACCAACAACTTCAACAGTCTTACCAGATGGACCATTAACAACAGAAACGATTTCTGCATCAGATGAAACTTTATCTCCAACCTTTAATGGGGTGGAGTTTGGCAACATAGTATAAGCATTTGACAAATGAACTAATTTCAAAATATCACCATCAACACATTTTGGGAAAATTGCTTTCATAATTGCCCTCCAACCAACAACAATCGCAAAATCCATTGGAGCTAATTGATCTCTACCAGCTCTTGGAACAAAGTATTCACAAGAGTTACCAATTGCGTGGGTTAATTCAGCAATATCCTTACCGTTGATTTCCATTGCACCACCATCAATAGTGGATTCAACATCGAAGTCTAAGTCAACTGGTGAAGTTGAACCAAACCAAACTTTCCAATAGAATTCCTTGATTCTATCGTTTCTACCAGACATATTTTCAGCAATTGGAGCAAAACCATCTGATGGAATGTAAAAATATGATAATTCTAATGGAACTGGGGTACCATCAGCAGTTCTTGATTCAATTAATTTCAAGTTAATAATTGAACCAGAAGCAGACACGTTAACAACTTCTCTTTCTTTACCCTTGACGGTTTGAAGTAATGAGATAATGGTCTTTGAAGCATCAGAAACATTGAAGATCTTAACAGTGGTGTCTTTTGCTGGAGCAAAAATTTTCTTTGCAGGATTAGTAACATGATTATAACCTTGAACAATAACGTCTGAAGAAATAAATGCATGTCTCCAGTTAAATTTATCACCGGCTAACAATTTGAACCATTCATCCGCATTTGGAACAGATGAACCAATAGTGTAAGTAGCATCAGAACCAGATTCAACAATTGAAACTCCCGAAACAGTGGATGATTTGGAAAGAGATTTTGAATTGAAGTATTCGACGACAGGAATTGACGATTCATCTCCTTTGTATTCTTCAACTAATAATTTAGCAATATGACCTTCATGAATTGAATCCATAATATCTTGAATTGGTTCATCAACTTTCTTAACAAATTGAGCAGCAACTGGACCATATAAAATACAAGTTCTTTGGACATCCTCATCGACAACACATTCTAAGTTTTCGGATTGCCATAATGAATCCTTCTTGAAGAAAAATTCAAATTTATCATTCAAAATTGGAATGAAAGGAACTGGTTTTTGGAAAGGGTTTAAACATAATGCAATAAAATAATCAACATCTTCAGCGTTAATCAATTGAGTTTTTGCTTCTGGATACTTCGTGAAAACAGCATCTAAAACAGCAGTAGGATTGGATAATTCAGTAAAGCTTTGAATAACAGAAATAGTTGATTGAGTTGCAAATCTTTCTTCAACTCTTCTTAAAAACTTACCAGTAAAATCTCTTAATGATGGGTCAATCCAATTGTTAATCTTTTTAATGTATAATAACTCCACACATCTTTCAGCAATTTCTAAGTATGTCATATCTTTAACATCACAAACACCTTCAGCATTCTTTGCAAACCAAGGTTTTTGGAAATCAGCATTTAATTTACCAATAATATAATCTCTTTTTTTCTCTAATGCATCTAACATTTTTGGTTTTGGTAATGACAAAATAGTATCATCAATTTCCTTCCAGAATTTAACAGCTCTAGTTGCAATCTTATGAATTGGTTCACCCATTTCGGACTTAACAGTTAAAATACCACCAGTCGGTTTCTTATATGTTTGTTCCCATTCACTATCTGGAACACCAGGGCATTCAGCAATTAATTTCTTTGCATCTGCAGAAGTTAAAGCTTCTTTAGCCGCCATGATTCTTGAACCAAATAAGAAACCATCAAATGGCATCTCTGGATAATTAAATTTCTTTGACCAGGTACCAGTTAAATATGGATAAGTATCTTCAGCAGAACCAAAACCTGAACCAGCAACTAAAATAATGTTGGAACATCTTCTAATCTTTGCATACATTTGTAAGATTGGTTGATGGAAATCTTCAAAAGAGTGATGACCACCACCTCTACCACCAGTCCATTGAACAACAATTGGAAAATTTGGATAAGTCTTTGCAATGGTAATACATTGGCCAATTGCATCAATTGAACCTGGTTTCAAACCTAAGTAAGTTAATCCTAAAGTTTCAATGTATTCACCCGCAACTTCTAAAGATGGAACACCAGCACCAATGGTAAGAGATTGGATTGGGAACCCCTTTTCTCTTAAAGATTTAATCATTGGAATACCCCATTGTAACATTCTTGGATTAACGTAAATTAAATTAATACCGATACCTGAACCTGGTTTAACATTTTCAGCAACTTCCTTTAATGCCTCAACCATAGAAGGCTCATTGAAGTAACCACCACCTGCAAGTTCAATAGTATAACCTGCATTAATAGTTGCAGCAACAAAAGATGGAGAAACAGTAGTTGGTGTCATACCAGGGACCATTAATGGAGCTCTAGACAATAATCTTGAGAATTTGGTATCAACATAAACCTTACCTTCCTTAGTTTTAATCAATTGAGGTTTAAATTCCTTTAACCAGTTTTGTGCATAAGTTAAAGATGATGTTCTTTTGTCAAATAATTCTTGTTTAAAACCGTATTCTGCGTCCACATTAGCAGCTTCTAGAACACCAGCAACAATAATTCTTGCACCGGTACCTTCTTTATTCTTATGGGTTAAAACACCTAAACCAGAAACACCACCTGGACCAAAATCAACTAAATGAGTTGCTTTGAAATCCGTTGCAGTTTCCCAATTAACGGTCAATGTGTTGATACATTCAACAACTCTTGCAGCTAATGAGCCGGAGTACTCACGTAAATCTTTACCGTCATAAGTATCATAAACAGGAATAGTCATCTTTGATTGCTGAAATTCTAAGTTAGATTTCTTAAAATCGTCTAAAATTCTTGGGATTGCAGGAGCTAGTAAATTAGAGTGGAATGGAGAACTAATTGGTAAGAATCTTGAAGAAAATTTCAATCTTCTTTGAGATGCTGGTATTCTTGATTGATCTAATCCTGAAGGTGCCTTAGCGTTTCTTAAGTTTAGGTTGAAACCATACAATGATTCTGGTGGGCCGGTAACAACAACATTTCTTGCGCCATTAACAAGAGAAATCTTGATGTGCTTTTCAGTTGGTAAGTGATGATTAGTTTCATTAACAAAATTTTCAACTTCGATTACTGATAAATCTCTAACTGATAACATTGGACCTGGCTGACCTTCACCGTTTTCTTCAGAATCTTTAACCATGGATGGAGAAAGAGATGTTGAAGGATATGCTTGTAGACATCTTACGGATAGGTAGAATAAAAGTTCAACCGCCTTTAAAGCTTCAATTTCAAAGGACTCCCAGGAGTCAGATGATGCAACAGCTAAAGAAGTAACTAAACCTTGAGAGTGACCAGTTGTACCTCTTAAGTTTGATTTGAATTGACCAGGGGTAATGTTTAAAGTTTTACAAGTAATAATATAATGACATAATTGAATGACACAGATTAATGGACAAGAAACTGGAATTGATAATAATTTTTCAGTACTTGGAGTTTGGGATGGATTCTTTAACCAATTGATAAAATCAAAACCGTCAGTATAAATTCTTTCAATATCATCAGTTGAAGAGATTAAATCTTGAACTTTAGATTGAACCTTCAATAAGAAAGTACCAATTAAACCATTGTAAGTATCAAAAATATCTCTTAATTCTTCGAAATAATCATCAGTATTACCTTGACCACCGAAAATAGCATAAATTGCAGCTTCATCATTAGCAGCAGCATTTGAAAGGGCAGAAGAACCAGAAGATGATAAAAAGTCAGATTTGACATAAACTTTTGCAGCAAAATAATTTTTGATTAAATTCTTGTTGATTTTTTGTAAAGTTGTTGGATATTCTTCAGAAGCTAATAATTGGGAAGCAAAAGTGTGGATATCATTTGATTGTAAATATCTGTTTTCAAAATCATCTAAGATTAATTTGACAGCATGAGCTTTTTCTGATTCAATTGAATTGGAGTCAATAATGTAACCTAAAAACTTAGTTAGTAGTTCAGATTTTGAAGATGGCTCATCATCATCAGCAAAGCCTTCTGTTGGTTCAGGTAAGGTTTTCTTGAAATCAGATGTAAGTTGTTGATAAAAAAGATAAGAATCAGATGGAATTAAAATAGTAGTTTCTAATGAACCATGTGATAAAACTAATGGTCTGTTAACAGAAGACATTTTTTAAAAATATAATAAATCTATAGTAAACAAACAAAGTGTAATTAATTTTGCACTCTATTACCTCACACGAAAATGAAAACGAATGAGAAAATGTTGTGAAAATACAAAAATAGTTAGTATTCAAAAATTCGATAATAATTTGGATGTGAAAATTAAAAAAATTTTGAGAACAAATAAAACAATAGTGATACATACACTTAATATGAGCTTATAAGGTGTTATATTTGAGTAAATATGGAACAAATAGTAAGACAATTGAATTAATAGAATTAATTGAATTTAAATTGAGGTGACAAATAGATGATGTATAGAACGAATCAATTAAAAAGGGTAAAAATGATAAATCTTTTAAATATGTAATATGAACAAAATATAATTAATTGACCTGTAGTGTGGTAAGTCTAGATCAAAAAATTATTGTATATTATGTTTAAAAAATGTAAATACAAAAGTAGGATGATTTAATTAACTAAAGGTGATAACAATAAAAGTCACAAGCAATTAAAAAATAAAATGAGGCAAAACAAACAGATAAATATGGAATTTGACACTGGATGCTTAATAAACTGTTGGGGAAGGTTATGCAGTTGTTTTGGAGTGGTTTTGGAGAGCTGAGTCTTTGATTAAAAGGAGGAAGAAACAGCCGAAAAAGAGAGAAAAGTTGAACTATGCACTGAAAAATGATGAGCCTGCTCCAACAAACACCAAGCGTTGGTTTCGAGGCGGTGCAGCATTGTTGTTGTTGGGAGTGATAGGCGTTGGGAAGGAATGAGGCCAACAAAAAACTTGAGGGTGCTGCCAGCCAAAGCAGGAACCAGCTAGGTTGCGACGACCGACGTATAAAATTACTTTTACTTAATGATCATCACGTGAAAAGCACGTGTATCAATGTTTCTCCAGATTGTATGCATGCCTATACTTGCAATGCACACATTTTATAATCTCAACGTGGGCTGGGATGTTGAGCCATTAACGTTTTTTAGTAACTTCTGACATCACTAGAGCTATTCCTTTCTTTATTTTTCATCTGATTTTGTTGTTTTAGTATCAGATTTTTTTGTTACAAACAAATGTCATTTGAGACTTCATTGCCCATTCAAACAACAACTAAAACTTCAATAGTTACAGTTTATGAGACAGCCAGAGTGTTAAATGATTTAACACTACAGACTGTTACTAATGATCAAAACGATATTAATAATCCAATAATAATTATCATCTGGTTCATTTTCAAACTATTACATTCAATCATCTATTCATTTTTTTACATCCTCCATAAACTATTTTCGTCCTTATTGTTTTTCACTTTCCAAATTACATTCTCCTCACATTCTCTAATTTACATTTTTATACTCATTTCAACTCCATTGTATGCGTATATCAGATACACCTATCTTACCAATTATTCAAGACTACCAAAAGAGTCAAAACGTCAAAATCCTACGATTGATACCTTTTTAAATTCTGATGAAGAAAATCAAACAGGTCAAACTAAATCTTACCTTGATAAATTTTTATCTGCAATTAAAATTTTTGGTTATCTAGATACCCCTGTTTTTCATGAATTGACAAAATCTTTACAAACGCAAAAAATCGATTCGGGGGAAATTATTTTTTTAGATGAATGTGATGGATTTTCAATCTGTGTGGAAGGTGACATTCAAGTTTATTCTAAAATATCTGATTCAGTTTCATCAAATACTGAAAACCATCCACCAAGTGATCTATTTGATAAACTTGATAACCATAATGTTGTCATAGTTGATGGTGTCAAATATCAATTGCTAAATATAATTAAAAGTGGTGCTCCATTATCTTCCTTTATTCAAGTTTTAAAATTATTAACTGATACCCAAGTAACGCTATCCAGCGTAACTCCGACCCCAAATCTTAATAATTCAAAAAATTTGCCAGCTTTACCACTGGATAACTTTTCTCTAGATCCACCATCACAGATAACAAGTCCAAAATTTAATGAAAGTAAGTCTTCTTCATCGCCACCAAATTCACCTCCTGAGTTAATCGCAATTCCTAAAAATAATTGCACAATTTCAATGATTCCAAAAGAATCTTTTACTCGAATAGCAGCAAAATACCCAAAAGATACATCACATATAATTCAAATGATTCTAACCAAACTTTACAGAGTTACATTCCAAACAGCCCATAATTTCTTGGATTTAACACCCAATATTTTTCAAACTGAAGCTAATCTTAATAACACACAAACATTAGATGAAAAAAAGTTACCAAAGTATTTACAGAACTTAGCGATTGCATATATTGAAAGTTCAGATTATTTTAATGATACAAAATCTTTAAATAAAAATACAACTAAGACAAATATTAGACAAAAAAAAAATCGTAAGAACTCAAATACTAGTTTAAATAATACTAGGAACTCTGCTGCCACTTCCAATTATAAAAACTCGTCAATTTCATCTGCATCATCGTCGTCAATATATTTAACGACAAAATCAAAAAAGCAACCAAGAAATTTTAATCCAAAGTCTAAAAATTTATCAACTTTGAAAAATCAATATAATTATAATTCTTCAACATCAAGTAATTCCAATTGTGCTGATTTATTGGCATCTGATGGTGATGATAATTTATTACAAAGAGATTCACCTTCTTTGGTTGACAAAAAAGAGCCTTTTTCATCAACTAGCAATATCAACATTCCTAATACACTAGAACTTCTCAACAAAAAATCAAAATCAAGACATTTTGTGCTTGACAATAGAACTACTACTAATCCAGGAGATTTATTATCAAATGTTCCACTACCAAGAAATTCTGAGTTCAAATTAAATAGAAAAATATCTCAACGTGATATTAATGATTTAAAAGATAGAACTTTTAGTGCAGACGATGATGAAACTGAAGAATCAACGTTAAGAATTGCACTAGCTGAAAGAATCGCAAAAATAATTGGTCTTGATAAGAACATTTTTCTGAATGACAATTGTTGCTCAAATAATATACCAACTACTTTGATTGGTTCCCCTGTATTAAATTCTTCAAATATGAAAGCAGGTATAAGGTATATTACAAATGTTAATGAACAAAATTCATTTTCTAGATATAATAAGTTAAGAACTTATTCAACTACAAGCATGGAAGGATTGATTAATTCTTCATCCAATGGAAATTTAAATAATCTTGATGAATCATATTCAATCAATCCTGATGTTCATAAATCGTTTGTAAATTTTGAAAATGTTAGAAAGGAATTTGCAGATGATCTTAAATTCTTTAAAATTCCTAAAGATACCAAAATTATTAAATCTAAAGAACAAACTCCGGGTATTTATTATGTTATTGATGGTTCATTTGATGTGACATACTGGAAAAAGGAAAGCGAATTTATTGGAACATATATTAATGAACCTGAAAATTCAGATAATACAAAGGAAAAAGCTCTTGAAGAATACTTGTATACTGTTAAAAATGGTGAAATTGCAGGTTACTTGGGTACATTGATTGGTTCAAAATCTTTTGTTGATGTTACTGCGACGAAAGATTCGTACGTTGCCTTTTTGTCACGGGAATTTTTTGAATTCTTAACTGAAAAACACCCTAGACTTGAATTAGGAATTGCACAACTACTTTTAAAAGTTTTGGATAAAAAGTTATATTTGACTGATTATGCTTTGGAATGGGTACATTTGTCAGCTGGTGATGTGTTGTATAAACAATCAGATCCAGCGAACGGCATATATGTTGTCCTAAATGGAAGACTAAGGGCATTGGCAAAAAATAAGGAAAACTCAAACTATTTAATTCTAGGTGAATATGGACAAGGTGAATCAATGGGAGAAATTGAAGTTTTAACAAAGAGTAAAAGATTAAATACGGTTGTTTCAATTAGAGATAGTGAACTTGCAAGAATCCCACGTACGCTATTTGAACTTATTGCATTAATTAATCCTTCAATCATGGTTAATATTTCTAGAATAGTTGCAAACAGAGTTAAAGTGGATGGAGTCTTACTTGCATCACATTCAAACTTGACTGCTACTGCTTCAACTAGAATCAGAGATGAGCCAATGGTTCAAAGTTTTGATAACTACAGAACTCTAACTTTATTGCCAGTATCTCAAAATTCGGTGCCCTTAACCGAGTTTGCAGAAACACTAGCAAATTCTTTGGAAAAAGTTGGTAAAAGTGTTAAAATCTTAAACCAAGGTGCTGCATTAAGTAATTTAGGTAAGTATGCATTTGATAAATTAGCAAAAATGAAACAAGGGGGATATTTCAGTGAATTGGAAGAGAAGTATGATATTGTAATTTATTTATGTGATGCGGTTGTTAATTCAAACTGGACTTCAACGTGTATTCAGCAAGGAGATTGCATTATTTTGTTGGCGGATTCTATGTCTTCACCTGATGTTGGAGAATATGAAAGATTACTAGTTAAATCTAAGACAACTGCTAGAACTGAATTGGTTCTGTTGCATCCTGAAAGATACATTGAACCTGGTCTAACGCATAAATGGTTAAAAAATAGAATTTGGGTCCATTCTCATCATCATATTCAAATGCAATATAAATCAAATAAACATAGAAATGATAATAATCAAGTTGATAACTTTTTATTAATAAGTAAAAAGCTAACCAATAATTTACGATTTAAAATGGAAACTATTGTTAATAATAATGAATTTTTGCAATTTTTAAAACAAACAAAGGAAGACTTTAGATCAAAAAAGTATTATCAGCCACTACAAGAACATAAAGATGATTTTATGAGATTAGCTAGATTACTAACAGGACAAGCAATTGGTTTAGTTTTGGGTGGTGGGGGTGCAAGGGGTATTTCACATGTTGGTGTTATTAAAGCATTAGAAGACAATGGCGTACCTGTTGATATCATTGGTGGTACATCAATTGGGGCATTTGTTGGTGGATTGTATGCAAAAGAATATGATTTTGTTCCAGTTTATGGACGTGCCAAAATATTTGCAGGTAGAATGTCATCACTATGGAGATCATTACTGGATTTAACAATCCCATTAACATCATATCTTACAGGACATGAATTTAACAGGGGTATTTGGAAAGCCTTTGGCGATTCAAGAATTGAGGACTTTTGGATTAAATATTATACAAATTCAACAAACCTAACAGATTCGGTAATGGAAATTCATACAAGTGGTTATGCATGGAGGTATGTTAGAGCATCAATGACTTTAGCATCATTATTGCCACCCTTGACAGATGATGGTAATATGTTGCTGGATGGCGGGTATATCGATAATTTAACAGTTACAGAAATGCAAAGAAGAGGTGCAAAACATATAATTGCTGTTGATGTTGGTTCGGTTGACGATAGAAGTCCAATGAATTATGGTAATTCATTGAGTGGATGGTGGGTTTTACTCAATAGATTAAACCCATTTAGCTCACATGCAAATGTCCCAACAATGGCAGATATTCAAATGAGGCTTGCTTATGTTGCAAGTGTTAATGCATTAGAAAGAGCTAAAAATAGCAAAGGATGTTCATATTTAAGACCACCAATTGAAGGTTACGCAACTTTAGCATTCGGTAAATTCCAAGAAATTTATGAAGTTGGTGTAGAATATGGTACTCAGGAGTTAAAAGAAATTGTTAAAACATTAGACCTTGGAGTCAAAAAGAAACAAATTTTGCCTGGTAAAAGAAGTAGAAGAAGATATTCTTTGTAGTAGAAGTAAAAAGTTCAATTTAGTTTTTCTTTACGTTTATAGATTTCGATGTAAAATTTATAGTTTTAAAAATGTTAATGTCTAGGCTCAAAAATAAAGTAAGCTTGAATTAAGTTTTTCTTTTCTTATGATTTATTTTCTTAATTAATATACAAAACAATAGTTAAAAACATGTTAAACAAGTTATTCAAACATGGGTAGCATCAGTAACTAATATGACAGAATCTCCTCTAACAAAAACAAGAGTATGCTTTTCTTCCTTTGATTTAAGTTCTTTGGTATCTTCTTGTAAATCGAATATTTTCTCAACGACATCACCTAAAACCATATTACAATGTGAATCATATGCATGTAATTTTCCGACCATTTCACGATATCCACGAAGCTTCACGTAAATTTTTTCATCAAGATTTTGCTTAATAATGTCTAAAGGTTCGGATACTGTAGTAGTCATTTTAACTATCTGTTGGTATTTTGCGGAAGAGGAATTGAAAAAGACACAGACAATGCACGAAATGACCAAAAAAGTGTTGAAGTTGAGATTGAGAATTTCATTTTTCTTTAATTTTCATGTCAAAAACAGGAGGAAGCCAACATGAATATTGAAATATCAAAAGCTTTCAGAAATTTTTCAATATTACTCCTTTAAAAAACAACAATTTGCCAACATGAATAGTGAACAAGAGCAGTTGAAGTTTCATTGTCTCGGTGGAGGCAATGAAGTGGGTCGTTCCTGTCATATTCTTGAATACAAGGGTAAAGTGGTTATGCTCGATGCTGGTGTTCATCCTGCTTATACTGGATTAGAATCATTGCCATTCTACGATGATTTTGATTTATCCAGAGTAGATGTATTGCTGATTAGTCATTTTCATTTAGATCATGCAGCATCATTACCATATGTGATGCAACATACAAACTTTAAAGGTAGGGTTTTTATGACGTACCCAACAAAGGCCATCTACAAATGGTTGTTAAATGATTTCGTTCGTGTTACTAATATATCAGATAATATAAATAGTGCTTCTGGAGAGAATGTTAATAGCTATTTATATACGAATGAAGATTTACACGAATCCTTTGATAAAATTGAAACTGTTGACTATCATTCAACTGTTGAAGTAGATGGTATAAAATTTACTGCATATCATGCAGGACATGTTTTAGGAGCTGCGATGTTTTTTATTGAGATGGGAGGTCTTAAGATTTTATTTACTGGTGATTATTCTCGTGAAGAAGATAGACATTTAAGTTCTGCAGAAGTTCCACACCAAAGACCAGATTTATTGATCACAGAATCTACTTTTGGTACTGCAACTCATACCCCAAGAGTAGAACGTGAAAATAAACTAACTAAAATGATCCATTCAACAATTCAACAAGGTGGTAGATGCTTATTACCTGTTTTTGCATTAGGTAGAGCGCAAGAAATATTGTTAATTTTAGATGAGTACTGGGACCAGCACAAAGACTTGCAAAAATATCCAATTTACTATGCATCTGATTTAGCTAAAAAATGTATGGCAGTATATCAAAGATATATTTATATGATGAATGATAGTATTAAGGTTAAAATGGCAGAAACTAACACTAATCCTTTCTTTTTTAAATATATTAAGAATATTTCTCATATTGATAAAATGAACGATAAAAGACCTTGCGTTATGATTGCATCCCCCGGTATGTTACAAAGTGGCTTATCTAGAAGAGTGTTGGAAAAATGGAGTCCTGATCCAAGAAATTCAGTTATTTTAACAGGTTATTCAATTGATGGTACATTAGCTAAAAATTTATTACGTGAACCAAATGAAATTCCATCTATGGAACCCGGCGTCATGATTCCAAGAAGGCTGGGTGTTGAAGAAATTTCATTTGCTGCTCATGTTGATTTTGAGCAGAACGCTGAATTTATTGATTTGGTTAATCCGAGAACAATTATCTTGGTTCACGGTGAGTCGAATCCAATGGGTAGATTGAAATCTGCTTTATTATCAAAATATCAAAAATTAAGATCAACTGAAGAAGAAATCAAAATTTATAATCCAAAGAATAGTACAATTTTATCGCTAGAATTCAAAGCTGAAAAGATTGCTAAAGTTGTGGGACAATTGGCTTCATCATTGCCAGAAAATGGTGACAAATTAAGCGGAATTATAGTCCAAAAAAATTTTGATCTTAATTTACTTAATGTTGAAGACATCAAAGAATTTACTTCATTAACAACTACAAAAATTACACAGAAACAATCATTACGTTGCAATGCGAATAGAAGTATTGTTCGTTGGCAATTTTCACAAATGTTTGGACATGTCAATGTCTTGGTTAATACTGATGATAGATATGAATTCGAAATTATGGATTCTGTTAAAATCATACATGATGATAAACAGTATATTGCATCTGTTGAATGGGAATGTGGTATTATGGAAGACACCATTGCTGACTCTGCAATTGCAATTTTATTAAGCTGTGACTCACTACCTGCAACGGTTAAACTTACATCACATAGTTGTTCGCATGGGCATTCACATAATTCAACGCATGAACATCATGAATCTTCTAAAACATCAGAAGATAAAAATACTACAAGTATTAAAGAAGAACCTATAGAAGGAGAAATTAAAGTAAAATTAGAACCAGATATTACAACTGAAGATATCAAACATGAGATACTCTCAAGTATTTTACCAGCTACAAATAAGCCAATTTGTGAAGACCATTGTGATATTAGACCGGAAACAAGACTAATAAGAATTGCAAAAATATTAAAAACTCAATTCGGTAAATCTTTTGAACATGATGTTAGTAAGAATTGTGGCGTAATTAAGATTGGTAGAAATGAAGCATTTATTGACTATTCAACCTTTTCAGTTGAATGTAAATCGGGTGCTCTAAAGGGTAGAATTGAAGGAATATTGTCACGTAGTTTAGAGTTGGTTTCGCCAATAAGTTGAATGATCCCACTTCAATTCATTCTTATATATTGTTGTGTATATTACTGTTATTTATATCATAGTGAATTAATTTGATTCATACTTCTTTTCTAAATAGATTCAAAAAAAAGCAATTAGTGTTACCACCTAAAACCCAATATAACAGTCTTTCTAGATTAAATAGAAGTATGTATCATTAAAAATGGGTATTGATAGTATATTAAAAGAAAAGCTAAAAAAATATCTGTATAATTTTATAAAATAATCAAAAACAAAAAATCGAATAATAAAAGAATAAAAAAAGCGCATATATAAATAAAGTTCTTTTGTTTGGAAATGAGAAGTTATTTAATTGATAGGTAACGAAAATGCGTCAAATTGAAAAACATGCTTATCAACCCAGTCACATCCTGTATCACTAGTAGGACTTGGTGGATCTAAAAATCCATAATCATGGGGGTCTTGAGGAAAACCTAAAACACTTCCAGTACTTAAATTCTCATCATTATTATTGCCTTGACCCAAACTACTGACAAGGTCATTAAATTCTATCATAAAGTTATTATTCGTATCAACACTACTGTTATTGCCAATATTATTACCGTTGCTTATTGTAGTATTTAAATTATTGGTATTGTAAGTTGAAGGTGTATTAGCATGTGATTGCGGGGAAATTTGAGGAAATGAAAAGTTGTTTTGATTCTCTTGTGGTGGATAATTATTGAACTGTGGAGAATTATTAACTGAATACTGTTGTTGATTTTCTAACAACATATAATTTAAAACGGGTTGTGCAAATAATTTTGACGTACAACTCTTATTGTTATTATTATGTGTATCAACATTATGTCCATCTGTAGTAATAGTACTTGATGAATTATTTTGTCTTATTCGATCTGATGACGAGTGAATAATTGAACTTGATAGACCAGCTGATGAAACATCATCATTTATTGAATTCGCATTAGATTCACTTGAAAGTAGCTGAGTAGAAACATTTGTTAAGTTAAATCCTAAACCTAAAATACCCAATTGAACTTTCTTATATAACTTTGGGCTTACTTTTGCCAATGTTTCAGAGATATGAGTAATTAGCTTTGCTGATAAAGACCAATGTTTCGATATTTGTAAAGTTGAACCAATTTCAAGTTTAATGTATTCTGTATAGGTGTCTAATTCATCAGAAGATATTTGTCTGTTTGTTTCATCAATTGAATCAAGTACATTTAAATTCGATTCAACCCATGCATATGCACTCAAATGAACAAGACATGAAAATGCTAATGCACACGCCAAAAATGGTGTTCTTTTGCAAGTCTTTGAAGGGTCGGAATCTAATAATGTTTTGATTAAAAAATTTGCTGAGTCAATTGTTTTTCTAGTTTCAATAATTTTTCTGGAGTCTGTTAAAACTTCTGAGTCTTTTTTATTGATGGGCGTACATGGATCATCAATCCCTTTTTCATCAGTACATCTTGGGTGCTTTGAAACATCAGATCTCCATAGGTAAGAAAATGGTCTGTGCGTAAAAATTCTGGCATAATTTAATAACATAATCGCTTCGAATAAACCGTCGTTTACAATTCCAAATTTATTAATAAGATATGGCATTGCATATGTATCAGGATTTGCTAATTTCATCTCCCAATTACCTAATGCTGCCCTCATATGATTTAAATGAGGTAAAGAATCAGAATTGGATTGAATTGAAATGTTTAAAGATATTGCATCATTAACTAATTTGCAAGCCTCCGCCCTTGATTTAAAATCAAAAGTAGTTAATGGAATTGACTTTGGATAAAGCACCAAACATTTTTCAACAGCTAACCTGGATTTTGTATGACCTGATGCAGTACCTGAAATTGAATCAAAATAATATAGTTCCCAAAATGTTTTCCTCATTGTTTCAATCAATATACTTCGATTTATGCTTGAGACTCTTGAAGCATTGAACAATGACTCAAAATTATTCTTTGATTCAGTATCTGATGGAGTTTCCAAATTTGAGACTACATCGCGTTCAGTTATAAATCCATTGACATCTAAAAACATTGCTGATACACTTTTCTCATCAACAAAGTTTAATTTCATTTCTAATGCTAAAGAAATTGATGCATCCCTTAATGTGTTAGATAAATCATGTAGCGAAGATATATGTGAAATCATGGCTAACAATAGAAGCGATTGCAATGAAATAAAATCTTTGCCTAATTGTCTAATATAACTTGTTATTGATATAATTAAATAATTTATAGTCTCAATATCTCTTGCATATTTACTAGTTGTTTGACCTTCTCCCATTATCTTCATCCCTAATAATAAGTCATATTTAAAAGGTATTGAAGCAAGATATGCATGAATATATTCTTTGTTCGGTAAAAATGGATGCGCAGTATGAAATGATGTATAATACTGATTTATAATCGTTTCAGTATTTAAATCTTTCAATAAAGCTGGTGATATATAAGCGTCCTCTTGAGACGTAACTAACTTTGAGTCATCAAATATCATATTAATTGGATCTTCATCTTTTGAGGCATTGAAAATTGGATGATAATTAATTTTACTTTTCTTATTTAAATTTTTTCCTGTTTTCATACAGTTGGGTATTTTGTTGAAACTTTCGACATTTAAACATGATTCTTTACAATTTGGATCATCTGCTAAATGAGCAACACCATTTTTAACACATGGTAGAAGTTCAGATGAATGATTTTGTACATTATGAACTACATTATCACTTTCATCTCCATTTTTTAGGTTTGTATTAACAGTTAATTTCTGGATCTTATCTTTTAAACTCACACCTTTCTTTCTTGATCCTCCTCTATGACTTTTTACATAAGTACAAGTTCTGTTGTGTTTTCGGCAACGTTCACATACTGGTTCATGACCATCACATTTCAAGTGTCTCGATCGGCACTCAAGACATGCTCTTGAAACATGTTTCGTAGATTGTGTTCGTAATTTTGATACTTGTGATGTGGTTTCAACAGACATTGTGTCAAGATGGCCTTACTCAACTAGTATTGAATAGTCTATGTTGAAAAAGAATGTAATGAATGTAATTGCAATAGCACAGCAGGTGCTTTGACCTGTATTGAATATGTTGTATAACAATAGAGTATTGCTAGTCAGCCTCCTAACAAAAATTACAACTTTATTTCTAATTTCCCAATTGTTCTGTTTCGAGTATTTCAAAAATCATGTTAAAAATTAACAAACCCCGAACTTAGATCCAAAGGCCGGTTTTTTTCACGTCGATTGTCGTAACTGTTTTTTTGTTTTTCAATTTTCAACATGAATATATAATTTTTCTACAAGTAATTTAATAGAAACACCTTGAATTATAATTAATAAAAGCTTTTTGATTTTTTGAAGAAACTGAAATGGAAAAAAACGTAATTATAGATAATGGTCAATTTAACTTAAAATTTGGTACAACGGAACAAGAGTCCCCTTATGTTGTGCCCAATTGCATATTACGTACACAAGATAAGAGAATTCACTTAGGATCAAGCATAAGTACCCAGCAATCGATGAAAGATCTATCAATTTTATCAGGAGGGTTATCAAATATAGCATTTCAGCGCCCTATACGGAATGGCCAATGTTTTCAATGGAATTTAGAGCATCAAATTTGGGATAATGCTTTCGTTAATTCAAAAGTTGATTCTGGAAACGGTGACTTCTTGAAAAATTCAAACCTATTGTACATTGAATCACCCATTACGCTACCAAAATTTCAAAATATGACAGATCAAATATTGTTTGAAGAGTTTGAAATAGGTAGTTTAGTAAGATATTCTGCGCCTGCATTAGCACCGTGGCTTGATTCAATTGATCCCAAAACAGGTGAAACTATAGATTTTAGTACTAAAGATGACAATGAATTAAATTATAAAAAATTTGAGTTAGTTATAGATTCAGGATTTGACTGCACCTGGATAGTGCCTATAATTTACGGCATACCGTATTATAAAGCAATTAGAAAACTGCCAATTGGAGGACGTTTCCTTAATGGATACTTAAGGGAGATCGTATCCTTCAGGCATTATAACATTGTAGAAGAACCTTTATTAGTTGAAGCCATAAAAGTACAAACCAGTTATGTGGCTTTAGATTTTAATGATACGTTAAATAAATTAACAAGAATAAGAAAAAATTCAATAAATTTAATAAATTCTGACTTATCATTATCTTATATTTTACCCAACAATAAAACCGATTTTGTTGGATACCCTATATATGATAAATCCAAGCTTTCAAAATTGGATTTATTAAATATTCAAAAAACACTGGAAAAGAAAAAAAATTTAAATGATGATGATGAAAGTGATAATGATTTTAATGACAATAACAGCTTAGATACTAACTCGCAGTCACTTTTACTTACTGATGAAAGATTTATGATTCCTGAGCTTTTATTTCGTCCTCAACTTTCAGGTATTTATAAAGCAGGCTTGATACAAACTATAAAATCGTCATTGGATGCGGTACCCGAATTGATGCAACCTTTGTTGGTTAATAATATAGTTTGTATGGGTGGTACTGCAAATGTACCTGGCTTTGCTAATAGAATTACAAAAGATCTGGATTCAGAAATTCCCGATCAAACTGAAGCAAGAATTTTAGATTTTAGTCATATTTGTGATGATCTGAGTTTGTTACCTTGGTATGCGGGTAAATCATTCTTCAAAAAAGATGGGTTTAATAAAATTATGTTAACCAGGCATGATTATTATGAATTTGGTGCTGAATACGCTCAAGATAAATTCAGTTTTAGGTTATAAACTACTTAAATTATTAGATTATTAAATGTATATAAACTTTTATAAAGTTGAAATGTTGTACAATAGAAATGTGATACAAAGAGTAAAAGAACGTAGATGTAAAATAATCAAAAACAAAAGAAGCTATAAAAAATTGAACCAAAGAGGGAAAAATAATTTCACTGCCCTAAAACGAGTTTGTTATCCCATAAAGAAAACAAACTGACGATAGTATTGCACCTATCCAAACAAATAGATAGTGCCAAATTGGTGCATTTGAATTCCTAAATAGCAAAAAGCAAATACTAAAACCAGTTAATAAAATGCTCAAAGTTAAACATGAGATTGCGAATATAACAAGTGCAAATAAACCTTTTGTTAGTTGAGGTTTACCCAACTTTTTATCATTCGAAGCAATTGTCAATATAATAATCAAACCAATAGATGATGTAACCAAAGAAAGCATAATAATTGAGAGATACAAAAATGAAAGGCATTTATCATGATTTTCCTTTGATAATAAGTTAATTACTTTCTTCCTGTGTGCTACTGATAAAATAGTCTCAGAATCACTATCAGACTCATCGTCTTCATGATCAGCATTATAATCTTCACTAACTGCACCAAATGAATAGTTCCTTGTATTTTTACGTAATAATGATCTATGCTCAGGCGAATGTCGTTGATTATGTTTAGTACCAAATAGTTTATAGGTGAGTGAATCACGCAAATCCATAGTATAATTCGCCAAATTTAAAATCTTGAATGCCTGTTTTGGGGATAACCAACTCAATCCAACACCATAACTATTTAAATTCATGACAGAGTCTTCAAGATCTGACTTTGAGGTACTTCTATCAAAGAATAAAGTTGAAAACCAACCAATCAATCCTAAATTCGAATTATTATTGACATCATTATAAACATAAAAGCCGCCATCATCATCACCATAATCAGAACCATTATCAAATTCATTCCAATAACCGGGCTTGGTTGGAATGGTGTCATCCTTATTTAGTAAAATGCCATCGGATAATACTTTAGTATCATACACACCGTTATTGGTATTACCATCAAGATCTAGATTTTGAGAAGCTAAATTTCCTTGGGACTTTGCTCTCATTTCTGGTAAACTTCTAATGTCTTTATCTAACAAATTATGCCAAGGTGCAATAAATAAAAGCATCTCATCATCATTAATTGAAACGTTCTTGAACTCATTGATATACAAGTAAATCAAGTAATTATTTAAAGAAAAATTCAAATTGTCAACACGAGAAACTAAATACGAATTAATTAACTTTTGAATGCTCAAAGGAAATTCGTTTTGTGGTATGTTAAAGTTAATTTCAAGAATTGCATGAGGGAATTTTTTCATATCTGAATTTTCTGAGCCATCAATAATATTTGAATTGTGAATTTTAATATCCCAATCTAATGAAATATAAAAATCAATTTTATCGTTTTCATTTAAATTGATATAACGTAATTTCTTTGAAGACACATTAGCTAATGCCTTAACATTATTATCAATAACCCAATCAAAACTTAACTGAGCCAGTTGTGCATTACCTTTTAAATTAGAAGTTTTCCAAACATTAAGAAGTTTTGATTTTTTATCATCATTCGAAATGGGATTTCCCAAATCATAAAATAATGAATCAACTAAAGATTTGTTTAAAGTTGCAATTGAAAACTGCCTCAAGCCACCAACTGGTGTTAGTAAAATTGGATTATTATCATTTAACAAATTAATATTTGAAACCAAAATTTGGGAATAAGGACTAGCTTTAAAAGTATTCAAATTATCAGATAAATTTCGCTTATCAACTTTATAATCTAAATTATCTAGATTTGTTGTTTGAAAAAACTTGAAATTTTTTGGATCATTCAGCCAAATTAAAATTGTATCAGTTTCTGGACAAAATTCATCTTTTGCAGCACTATTATTTTTTTTTTTTATTTGTTCTTGTCCTTCAGATATTTCTCTTAAATTCAAACTTGATCTTGTATTTTTTAATTTTGATGTATCTTCTGAAAATAGTGAAGCATCAGTGACAAGTTTGAATTCAGAAGAAAGTAAAAATTTGATTTCATCCAAATTATCTTGATGAACCCAAAATGTAAAACATCTTGGGCCCTTACGTTTGGAAACAATATCAAAAGTAGTCGATCGTGAAAATACTTGACTTTCGTTAGAATCTCTGGTGTTACTGCCTTTGTCAAAATTACTATTGGTAATATAACTGTTCGCAGTTAGTTGTAAAGAGTCAATAGTTGTTATTGAAGACTGACGATGTCTAATTGCTTGATCAAAACTTTCCTTGGATTGTGAATTATTCAAAAAAGTGGCTAAAAAATCATATAATAAAGTGGTTTCTAAAGTTAAATCATCAAGATTTAAATGAACAAAAGATTTAGAGTTTTCTATTAAACATTTTTCAGTTATTTTATCGATAAAGTTTTGTTTCTTGGCAAATGAAGAATACTTTATAAATTTCTTCAATAATTTTTTAATTGCAATCTTTTGCAACAATATGAATCTTGCTAAATCTTGCAGTTCTTTTGTGATCAAATCCAACTCGTTATGAAAAACCAATAGCTTTTTCTTTCTCATTCTCATCCTTAAAGTATCAGAAGAATCAATATTGTTATCATTTTGAATAAATAAATTGCATTGTCTCTTTAAAGAAGCTAATCTCCTTGAAATTTCACCAACTTTAGAAAACACAAATAAAGAGACAAATTCGATTTGATCTTTGAAATTTTTAAATAGTTTCTTAAGTATTTTTTTCTGATTATCATTCAAAGAAGAATATGAATTATCGCTTGAAGAGTTGTCATCAAAATCTGTTGTAGCTTCTCTTATCAATGATTTAAGTAAATTGTAATCGATGTTATAGTTTTTCCAACGAGATACAGACCTTGCGTCGAATTCGACTCCAAACTTCATTAGGTATTTTGATTAATATATGAAAAAAGAAACAGACCAAGATAGAATAAAGACAAACGTAAAAAATCGACAAGAAATTCGAGAAAGCAAATTGCAATTCAAGATGCATGTGCAATGATAGCGGGTGATAAACGCACACAAGTAAAGGATAAAAAAACAAGAACAATCATAATAACAACAATAGGATGGAAAGAGTAAGAGTCAGTGTCATCCCAACAAAATGATCAATACAACAGAGTACAAGTCAAAAACTAACAATTAAGGGGTGTGGGGAATTAATTAAATTTATTATTTTTACACGTTCTGTATTTGATTTATTTATTTTTTTAATTTCTTACACACGTTTTGTTCTCAAAATTATCCAATTAAGTTTGGGCCTTAAAGCACAACTTCTACTTTAACACCAAGTTTTGTATAAGCGGAAGTACCAGGGCTTGGCCGCCAGTTCTTCCTTTTCAACTCTGATTATTTCCCTCAACTCTTCAATATTTTCAATACGTCTACCATCATCAAGATCAATATCTTCAATTTTAACATAAAATTTACCATTTCTACCTTTCCAAATTGCATAAACCAATAGCATACCAATTAAACAGAAGATGTTCAAGTTAATTTTAAAAAAATGAACAATATCAACCTGATTGACATCTTTATTTGGAAATAATCCTGTGTAAAACTCCAATACTAGAATTGCAAAATTCAAAACAACTCCCCACCATGATCCTAAAACTCCAGACATCGACTTAAATGATAACTCTTTAACTGTTCTACCTTGGTGTTTGAGCACTGATCTGAATCTGATATGAACTAAACAAATTGACATCCATGTAAAAATTGATGATAATCCAGATAATGCCATCATCCAAGAGAATACTTCACTTTGATGTGGCGATGCAGCTAAAAATCCTAGTAATCCAAATAATAAAGATGTTAAAATACCAACCAATGGTCTACCACTTTTATCGATATACCCAAAAAATTCAGGAATAAAACCTTGCTGTGCTAATGTTGTGAAAGTTCTTGATGTTGCAAATACAGATGAATTTGCAACTGATAAAAGTGCAATTAAAATAACTGCATTCATGACAGATGGAAAAACATTTATACCTGCATTTCTCACAGCAATAACAAATGGTGATGCTTCTGCACCTTCTCCGTTACCAATTAATCTTGAATCATTATAAGGAACTAATAATCCAATAATTGTTAATGAGACCATATAGAAAATTGTAATTCTCCAGAAAACTTGTTTTGTAGCCTTGGGTAATGTCTTTCGAGGATTGGCAGTTTCTGCTGCTGTCAACCCGACTAATTCTGTACCAGAAAATGAAAATGCAGCCGAAACAAAAACTGAACAAAAACCATTGAATCCATTGTTGAATGCACCCGGTGTTTTCCAAAATCTCCCACCAATATATCCTGATTTTGATCCACCTGCTCCAATGTTAATGATGACACCTAAAACACAAAAGCCAATAACTGCAACTATTTTAATAACTGAAAATGTAAATTCAACTTCTGCGAAGCCTTTAACACCGAACAAATTAACAGCGGCAATTAAGGTAAAAAAAAGGCCAACCCAAATAGCAGGATGAACTTCATCTGTCCAGTATCTCATTGTCATGGCACTTGCAACTAACTCCAACGGTAATGCAATTAACCATTGTAATAAATAATTCCATGACAGGCAGAATCCCCAAAATGGTGCTAAAAATCTAGAATTTAAACTTAAAAAGGATCCTCCAATGGGATAAGTAACGGATAATTCACCTAGTGCTTGAATAGTTGTAAAAATCATAGTGCTGATTAGAAAATAACAAATTAATAATGAAGCTGGACCACCTGATCCTAAAGCTACTCCTGAGCCAACAAATAATCCTGTACCAATTGAACCACCAATTGCAATCATCTGGATATGTCTATTCTTTAAATTTCGTTTCATGATATCTCCATTTGAAGTTCCGCTTTCAGGGTCATCATTTTTACCAATACCATTGGAAACCGGAACTTTTTGTCTCTTAAATCCATCAAAAAATTTAAACCAACCACTAGTTTCTAAAATTGAATAATCGGAAGATATTTTTTTTTCATTAGTAGAAAAATCATCACTACTTAAGTCGGTCAAAATATTTTTTGTATGATGAAAACTTTCATGGTGAACATTTTCATTATTACTTGAAGGAAGAGTTGAAGAGTTGATATTGTTAACACCAGACATTATTAGAAAAAGTTATAAAATGAATAAGCAAAATTGAAAAAACAATAGCAAAAAAACTTTGATTAGTTGTTGGTGAGTAGTTCGTATATATAATAGATATAGTGTGAACTATGTGACTTTAGAGATATTGATACAAAAAGAAGAAGAGAAGAAAAGAAAAGAAATAAAGATTTGCCAAGAAAAATTTTCCAAAATTAGGAGAGTAAGATCTGCTTTTATAGTCGTAAAATTAGTTTTGCAGAATAGCTATTTTATGTCTTTTAAATACAGAATGCACCCACTTTAACTATCAGAAAATCGCAGGTTCTGAAAATTAAAACTGCCTATCGCGGTATATCAATTACCCAATTAAGCAAATGAGTAAAAACACTTTCATGTTGTTTGGGTTTGTATGCTATTGGTCTATATATTTTATAATCATTATCCACTATACTTATAATATTTCACGTGAACTAAAAAATAATTAATTAAGTTTAGAAGTTGTAGGTTTTTGTGTTCTTTTTGTCATTGGTTTTTGCATAGTTGACCTGGTCACAGCTTTTCAATATTGATATATGTTAACAATGTCGAAAACTGTAAAATAAATTTCTGTTAATTATAAAATATTTGAACTGTGAATAATCTAGCTTTTTCACTAAAGAATTTTAGCGTTTTTGAGTTTTTAAATCTTGCATGCTAAATTTAGCAATTACTTAGATTGTAACGATAAATAAGTTGTTGACTCTCAATGTAATAAACAATAATAAAGTTCAATCATAAACATTTAAAACAGTTATCAAAAAAAATGCTACTATTTTCTGGTAAAATGGAGTAAAAAAATCAAGTAATCAAACGATTGAACTCAACCATCCTCTTATCCCCTTAAGATAAGAAAACTGTGCCACATCTCAATAGTGAACATAAAGAAGAAAGAATAAAAATTAAACCCATGCGCCACAACATTGGTTTAGGTTTTAATGTCTTCCTACACTCAAAACTAGTTTATACTCAGTTTCTTGGTACTTTGAATTGAGCTACACTATAAACATAAATATAAAAATATTGATTGATACGCTATAATGTGTAACACTTTCAGCAACTATGCGATATTAATATTTACTGATAGTTTTCTTCTCAGTCAATATTCATGATTTTTAAAACATATCTAATATTTAAAGAATTTTAAACTTACAAACACAGGTACGGAGATAAACTGAGGCCTTTCTGATCATTTGTTAACCCTTTTCAAAAGCATTCATTAATTAAAAATAGGAAGCTATGTAAACATATGAAAATATAAACATTAAACGAAAAATTGAAAGATTATAATTTTACAGACTACTTGATTATGTGATGTATCATTCCTTAAAAGTTAACTCAAAATGCAAATAGTGAAGGCAAAACATTTAAATTGCCATGAAAGTTTTACCAGTACTTTTTTTATAATAGGTGTACCGAACAATTGCTTTAAGATGACAAGACACAGATCTAGCAGTAAACAAAATGCAGAATTAAATGAATTAAAGAAATTACTTTTAAATTTGAAAACAGAAGATGAACAAAGACAAACCAATTTACAGTTTTTAAGTTCGTTTAATTCAAAACATCTAGAAGAAAACAAGTCAACACTAAATGCTAAATTAAGTGTGTCTGATACCAATAATGGAATGATGGATTCCTTGCCGAAAATGACGAGAAATCCTATCATTAATTTAGTTCAAAAATTTTATCAAATGCCTATCAATGAGAAGGAAAGTGTTAATGATGATGAAAGTATTTATGAAGATGTCAACACGGTCACGAAGACAATTTATAGATCAGATTCATTTGATGATCCAGTTGATGAATTATTTGGTACCAGCTATAGTGGTACTAATAATACACAATCAGAGGAGTCAGCTAACTCACTACATGGATTTAATCTTGAAAATTTCACAGACACTTTCAACTTGGATGATGACGAAGCTATTGTGAGTTATTGTGTTGATGATGATGAAGAGGTGAGTAAATATAAAAATGAAAACAAAACCTCTTATATACTACTAGAAGATAGAAAAATTACTGTTGGTACAAATAAGTTGGGCGATTTACAATCAAAAATTAAACCAAAGGACTTCGAAGAAAATCAAGAAGTAATCAAAGATGACACAATGCTTTTTCCTACTGGTAGCAGTTCAAACAGTATCCCATTTAATGATGTATTAATGACTGATATATTGAGTGATTTAGATGTTGAAATTGAAGATATGGAAACATCAAGTCAGAAAAGTATAGCCATTAGTAATCAAGAAAAAAAGGATTTATTGAGTAACCTTAATATAAATGAAGAAAGGATAGCCGAAGCAATTATATGCGTACTTCAAAAACAATTAGAACCAACACTATTGAAATTGGAAAAAGATTCAGAAAAATATGAAATTATGAAAAATTTATATAATTTACCAAGTATTTCAAACTTAAATGAAGTGATACGGGAAAAATATGCAAGCAAAGGTAAGAAATTTAATCTTGAATTTCATAAAGATGTAATTCATGGTATGATTAATGAAGAAGTTGTTCAGAACAGGAAAAGAGTTCACAATACTGTTCCTCTGTTAAGTGCAGATGATCAAATTAGATTAAATTTTAATAAATTTAGAGCTTTGAATACAATAAATGAAGAGCAAAGTTTTGACGTTAGTAATAATAATATAAAAGAAGACAGTATAATATGTCAAAAGTCAAACTATAATAAATCCAAAGATGTTCGGAAAGTAAGCGATCTAAAAACAAATGAATTGATTGAGTTTTTAAGATTAATTAAAGATGGTAAACTTAAAGATCTTAACAAAGTTGAGCATTTAGTTTCTTTATTTGAATTTGATGAAAAAACTGAGAGCATTAGTAAACTAAATAATTCAGAATTAAAAGGCCGTATATTACTTGAACTCAATAAACGAAAAATTATATAAGTCAGCAAGTGAAGTGCATGGTTAATGTTTGGTTTTATTTTTTTGTAAATGATCGATAGATATTCTGTGTTTATTAGAAACCATTGCACAGGGTGTGGAAAAAGCTAGTTATTGTTACTGTTATCGTTATTGTCGGTACTAGCATTGAGTTGTTTATATAGCTACTTTTATGTGTTGCTTAATATATTTTACAAATTTTCTTCAATATAGAACTTATACAATTAATTATTTTAATCATCCTTTTTCTGCTTTTTCTTTTCTGGTTCATCGTCCTTATCACTTACAACGTCAGAATCATATTCTTCATCAACGTCAGAATCACCATCACTTCCAGCATCACTATTGAAGTCTTCATCGGCTGATTCTTCATCAGCAGAACCCAAATCAGCTTCTCCTTCAGAATCAACCATTGCATTTGCTAACATTTCTTGGGCAATCTTTTCATCATTTCTAACTTTCAAATTCTTTGATCTGAAGAAAGATTCTAATAATGGCTGCTCAGCTCTATCAATGTTACCAAAATTATGTGTTTGACCTCCATTAATTGTAATTTCCATATCAAATGTTTTCTGAGCAGAACCTTGACCAACTCTTGAAAATGTTATGATTCCAACTTCTGAATATGGAATTAAAACTGTTGGTTTTGTCAAAAATAATGCACACTTATCTAACGCATATAGATGACCTTCATTTGCCTTTAAAGAACATGAAATACCAGGTAAGTCATCTTTTGATTGATAAGAGCCCGGAGTGACTACTCTACGTTCAGTAAAACCTTTAAAGAGATTTGATAAAACCAAATGACTACTTGAACTGTAAACTTTATTTATTTTACCTTTGTATTTTTCTTCAAATTCTTCGTCATCGATATTTAGTTCGACTTCAATCTCTTCTTGTTCATCAAATTGTAATGTTAAAAATGAATATTTAGTTTGACCTTGTCTTAAAGGGGGATTGACTTGCAAAATAAGTAAATGATGCATACCATCCAGTTTTGGTAATGAAAAAATTCTTTGAATTTGTGTATATTGTAATTTATAATCATAAGTTTTACCTCTTAAACGTAAGAAATTTTCATACATGTCAATATCATAACGACCTCTTGGCGTGAGAAATAAAACTTCAACAAATGAGACAATGATTTTGCCAACAACTTGAGTAATATCAGCTTTAGATTTCAATTCTTCAACAAAAATTTCTGCTTTTGACTTAACTGCTTTCTTTGTGGTAGCATTATTTTCATTATCTTCTTTTTTGTCTTCAGTATCAACATCCATTGCATCTTGATCCATACCATCATTTTCATCGTCATCATTTCTTTCAACATTGCCAGGAATAAAAAATTTGAGTTCAACTAACTCATCACCAGTTCTTTCAGTTGTTTGATTTTCACGTATTAAATCCATTTCAACAGATACTTCGTTTCTACCACTTAAATTGGTATTCAAGATTTCTGAATAAGGAATTTCGTAGGCAGGTTTATTAGCAACATTAAACACTAATTCATTTCTAGCCATTTGAATTTTACCCCAATTCCAACCTCTTAACGAATGTTCTTTAACTTCCAATTGAAGTGAAAAGTTTTTAGATAACTCATGTTTTAAACCGACATTATCACGTTCATCAAACCCGTCAAAAATGAGAACACCTTTATTCTTCGTATCAATTCTTAATTCGTAACCTCTGGATCCTCTTGACCAAAAACAACTTGACAGTTCGTCACTTGGCAAAAGGAAAGGCGGTGACTTCACAGTCGAGCCAGGAATGGATTGGGCTTTCCAACCCAATCCTGAGGCGGCAATTCTCATTCTTCCCGGAAGTTTGGATTGATTAAGATATATTCTCTCGTATTCTGAGGACATGATTATGTGTCTAGTTTATTTTATGGTCAGACTGTAACAGACGGTATTTCTAGTTAGAATCTTGTTTTATGAGAAACACGTTCAAATCCAAAACGCCAAAACTGGAAATTGAAAACAAGAAAACGACTAGCGACGCAACTATGGATACGCCCGTGCACCAATCAACCTTTTGTTTTTGCCACCCTCACTTCTCGTCGAAACACGGTTTCTCCTTATGTGTAAGTTAGTAAGTTTGGTGAATGAATATATAACTAAAATTAATATTGTCTCCTTATTCGTTATCGATCCACATCATGTCAGCAGAAGGTGAAGAAGAATTACTTGACTACTCCGATTCCGAAGAAGTCCAACAACAACAAGCCGTTGTCGATGTCGACGCTGAGAAAGCCGACGAAGCAGACAAGAAAGGTTCTTATGTAGGTATCCACACAACTGGTTTTAGAGATTTCCTTTTAAAACCGGAATTGATTAGAGCTATTGGTGATTGTGGTTTTGAACATCCTTCTGAGGGTATGTATTCATTTTCTTCTACATAGTATCATATTATTGTGACTTTCAGATCTTCCATCTCCTCATCATCTGACCTTATCATCTTATCATTCATGATATAACTTTTAATGTATCTGGTTACTTTTTAGAGGCATATATTTCTATTGTTAGAGACTCAAATAACTAAATCCTTAGAATTTTTGGATCTTCTAATTTTTTTTCCATTGACTTAAAGACGTGTTTTCAATTCATTTCTACATAACCATAAAGTAATCATTTTTAGTTTGGAAGAATTGATTGTTTTCTTCAATATGAAAAGTTTCTATCATATTAACAATTCACTAACATTATTATATTTTTTAAACTCCTTATTTTTTACTTTTACAGTGCAGCAATCATGTATTCCTCAATCTATTTTAGGTAATGATGTTTTGTGTCAAGCAAAATCAGGTTTAGGTAAAACTGCGGTTTTCGTCTTATCAACCTTACAGCAATTAGATCCAACACCAGGTGAAATTTCAACTGTTGTTATTTGCCACACCAGAGAATTAGCTTATCAAATTAAAAATGAATATACAAGATTTTCCAAATACATGCCTGAAGTTAAAACCGAGGTATTCTATGGTGGTGTCCCGATTAAGAAAGACATTGAAATTTTAAAAAATAAAGAAACATGCCCTCATATTGTTGTTGGTACACCAGGTAGATTAAATGCTTTAGTTAGAGATAAGTTAATTGATTTAAAACATATTAAAAATTTTGTTGTTGATGAATGTGATAATGTTTTAGAAAACATCGGTATGAGAAGAGATGTTCAAGAAATCTTTAGAGCAACACCATTCCAAAAACAAGTTATGATGTTCTCTGCGACTCTATCAAATGAGATGAGACCAATTTGTAAAAAATTTATGAAGAATCCTTTAGAAATTTATGTTGATAATGAAAAGAAATTAACATTACATGGTTTACAACAATACTTCATTAAATTAACTGAAGAAAAAAAAAATGTTAAATTGGCTGAATTGTTAGATTCATTAGAATTCAATCAAGTTATTATTTTTGTTAAATCAACAAAGAGAGCAACTGCATTAAATCAATTATTAGTTGATTCCAATTTCCCATCCATTGTTGTTCACTCGGCAATCCCACAAGAAGAAAGAATTCAAAGATATAAGTTATTCAAGGAATACAACAAACGTATTTGTGTTTCTACAGATGTTTTTGGTAGAGGTATTGATATTGAAAGAATCAACTTAGCCATTAATTATGATATGCCAAGCGAAGCAGATCAATATTTACATAGAGTTGGTAGAGCTGGTAGATTTGGTACTAAAGGTTTAGCTGTTTCATTTATTTCAAGTGAAAAAGACCAGGAAATTCTTGATAATATTCAAGACAGATTTGATGTTAAAATCCAAGAATTCCCTGAAGAAGGTGTTGATTCATCAACTTATATGAATACTTAGATGTGTACCTATATTAATTTTGTAGTTATTGTATATTTCCAAAAGCAATCGAAATGTAGTAGCGGATATACAGAACATATCGGGGTGGATGTTCCAACTGCAATCACACTCGCAATTTCAATTATGATCAACAATAAACAATAAACAACACCCATAACAACGCGTTAAAACTACAAAACTCACGCGTTTTGTCTGAGGAGAAAATTTGCCACTTTCGTTTCTCGCCTGAATTTTTTTATATAAGAAACAGTTCCTGCTCTTTTACGTGTTTGTTGTGTGATCTTTTACACTTTTTAATTCTCCTTTCAACCATTCCATCCACATCAATAACATGTCTATTCAAGAAACTCCTTCTAAGGTCACCGCCAACGCTCTTTCATCTTTAGAAATTTCTGCTGCTTCCAAGAAAGATCTTACTTCTACTCTGGTTGCAGCTGCTAATGCAAAGGCAATTGCTGCTGGCTTACCTGCTGTTGTTGAAAAACAAGAATTAAGTGACCATCAAAAATTCTTAGCTCAACATAAAGTTCATAGACATAAATTAAAGGAATTAGAAAAGGATGAACCTTTACTAGTTGAAAACAAAAGAAGATTTGTTCTTTTCCCGATTAAGTATCATGAAATTTGGCAAATGTATAAAAAGGCAGAGGCTTCTTTTTGGACCGCTGAAGAAATTGATTTATCCAAAGATTTGCATGATTGGAATAATAGATTAAATGAAAATGAAAGATACTTTGTTTCAAGAGTTTTAGCTTTTTTTGCTGCTTCTGATGGTATTGTCAATGAAAATTTAGTTGAAAATTTCTCTGCTGAAATTCAAATTCCTGAAGCAAAATGTTTCTATGGTTTCCAAATTATGATGGAAAATATTCATTCCGAAACTTATTCTTTATTGATTGATTCTTATGTTAAAGATCCAAAAGAAAGCGAATTTTTATTCAATGCAATTGAAAATATTCCTTGTATTAAAGAAAAAGCGGACTGGGCTTTAAGATGGATGGGTGATAAAGACGCTTTATTTGGTGAAAGATTAGTTGCATTTGCTGCGGTTGAAGGTATTTTCTTTTCAGGTTCATTCGCTTCAATCTTTTGGTTAAAGAAAAGAGGATTAATGCCAGGTCTTACTTTCTCCAATGAATTGATTTGTAGGGATGAAGGTTTACATACTGACTTTGCTTGTTTGCTATTTTCTCACTTAAATAATACACCTGATGAAAAAATTGTTGTTAAAATCATCACTGAAGCTGTTGACATTGAAAAAAGGTACTTTACAGATGCATTACCAGTTAATTTATTAGGTATGAATAAAGATTTAATGTGTCAATATGTTGAATTTTGTGCTGACAGACTATTAGTCAGTTTAGGCTGTGCTAAAGTTTTTAATGTTACAAATCCATTTGACTTTATGGAAAACATTTCACTTGCAGGTAAAACTAACTTTTTTGAAAAGAGAGTTTCAGATTATCAAAAGGCAGGTGTTATGGCAAAGAGTACAAAGGATGAATCAAATGCAGAATCTGGATTCACTTTTGATGACGATTTTTAAGTCAATTAATGATCTACTTACACAGTTTTATTGGATCATTTATTTATTGATTGATAGATTGATCAATTAACTTATGATCAGCCACTTTTTACTCTTTTTACTACCCCGTATTTATCTTTATGATGTCCCTCACTGTGACTTTAGTTTCCTATATTTTTGTTAGTTATGCATTCGAATGCACATTGTATATTATTATTACTATTACCTTAATCATCTTGTTCAACGATGCAATGATTGTCGTTAAATATTATAGCCAATCATCTCAACTTGAATTAAAGTATCCTAAATAGGCAACGAATTCATTTTTTCTTTTTTGTTTTTCACTTTTTGCTTGCCGCTTTACGCTGAGAAATTTTCAATGTTTCCAAATTTTTTCCAGATTTCACTTCCCTGGTCTACGTCTTCTTTATATGATTTTGATCTGGGAATTTTCAATTTATTTCATTTATTTGATTTGACTTATTTCCTTTAATACATTTCACGTGGTTTTAACTATCATTTTTTTTTAAACTTTAGAACTATCTTAATGATTGACTTCAAAGATCCTACTACCAATACAGAAAATATGCTGAATCGTCGTACTTATAAAGAAGCAATTAATGCATTAAATACACTACAATCAAACTTTGCAACAATCGATGCAGTTAGGAAATCAGGTATTAATAGAAATTCAATGTTAATGCCTGAAATGATTGAATGGGTTAGAAGAATTGGTTATAAACCTGCAGATTTTAATAAATTAAATGTTATTCATGTAACCGGTACTAAGGGTAAAGGTTCAACTTGTGCTTTTGTTCAAAGTATTATTAATCAATACAGAATACCCATTCTTTTAAATAATAATGAGAATTTAGATAACAATAACTCAAACCGTAATAGTCGATCGATGTCTACCAATTCTGAAAATATTTCTATTAATTCAGTTGAACTATCCAAAATTACAAAAATTGGTTTATATACTTCACCTCATTTAAAAACTGTACGTGAGAGAATTATGATTAATGGTAAACCAATAAGTGAAGAACTATTTACTAAATACTTTTTTGAAATCTGGAATCGTTTAGATAATTCAAAATCTGATTTGAATGTTTTCCCTCATATGGGTGATGGTATAAAACCTGCATATTTTCGGTTTTTAACATTATTATCATTCCATGCTTTTTTAAATGAAGGTGTTGATACTGCAATCTATGAAGTTGGCGTTGGTGGTGAATATGATTCAACAAATGTTTTTGAAAAACCAACTGCTTGCGGTATTTCAGCTTTAGGTATTGATCATACAATTATGCTGGGAAATACAATTGAAGAAATTGCATGGAATAAAGCAGGTATCTTTAAATCAAATGCTGCTTGTTTTACTGTCAATCAACCTGAATCCGCATTGCAAGTTATAAGACATCGATCAATTGAAAAACATGTCGGGAGTTTTCAAATTGTTAATGAAAGATCTGATTTAAATGAAATTACATTAGGCTTAAATGGTAACTTCCAAAAACAAAATGCTTCATTAGCAATTGCCTTATGCGCAGCACACTTAACAAAACTCGGTTATAAAATTGATGTTGATACATTACCTGATGAATTTGTACGTGGTTTGGAAAATGTAAAATGGCCAGGTAGATGTCAAATAATTGAAGATCCAAAGCGTAAATCTGATTTAACTTGGTTTATCGATGGTGCACACACTGAAGATAGTGTCAGGAACGGTGCAACATGGTTTACACAAGCAACAAATAAACTCAATAAAAGAGTGTTGTTATTCAATCAACAAACAAGAGAGCCTGATATTCTTCTAAAAGCATTATTCGGTCAACTAGAAAAGTTAAACTTAAAATTTGACCATGTTATCTTTACAACAAATATCACTTGGTCATCGGGTGATTATTCTGATGATTTGGTTTCAATGAATACTGATAATTCTGCAGTTTCTTCGTTAAATGTTCAAACCCAAATGGCTGAAATTTATAACAAATTAGATAAGAAGGCACGTAAACATTTATTTCATGATATTGAAACAAGTGTTAATTTTATTAGAACCCTGGAAGGCCCATTGGATGTTTTTGTTTGTGGTTCATTACATTTAGTTGGTGGTTTCTTAGTTGTTCTTGATGGCAAACCATAATTTATTCCGTTTTACTATTCTTATTACTAGTATTACAAAAAATTGGTGAACATTTTTTCGCCATTTACTCTCCTATACTCTATTATTCACTCCTTATAAATTTCTTTTATAATTTTCATTCCTTTTATATTTTTATTAATACGTGTTCTATATTTTATGATTTAATATTTTCCTCATAAGAAAAACGTATGAAACATAAATTTGTTGAATTAGGAAATTTTTAATGCGCCCAGATCTAAAATTACTATATGATGAGATTTTGAATTCTATAAGTTTCTTCGATGCATAAACATAGGTAAAAATACTTTTTTGTCAAGTGACATTTGAACAACTGAAATTATCTAACTACAGGGGAAATATATTTTAGTTATCATCATGAAGAACAGAAATATAATTGATGAACGAGCCGCTTATACGAAAGTATGTGTTTTTAGCAACTTGAATGATTTCTTGATTACAATACTAACTAACTCGCCAATTCAGTGATACTTCAAAATATAGAGAGCACAAGATTATATTGATCTTATGAAAAAGTTTTCAGCTTTGGAATTGAGTACTGTTGGAAATTATAAAATATTATCGGAAATCGGATCAGGCGCCTTTGGTAAAGTTTATCTTGGATATCACTCAATGCTAAGATGTAAAGTATGCTTGAAAAAAGGTAATAGGTCGATATCATCTTCAGAGTCTAGCACTAATGATAATTTAATGCGAGAGTTTTACTATTTAAGAGAATTTAGATACCATCCACATATTACAAAACTATATGAAATTATATTTACTGAATCATCGGTTTATATGATATTAGAATACTATCCTTCAGGAGATTTATTTGAATATGTTACAAAAAATGGGAATTTATCAGTTGATGAAGCTTTAAGAATTTTCACACAAATTTTGGGCGCAGTTTGCTATTTACATAAAAATGGATGTTGTCATAGGGACTTGAAATTAGAGAATGTTTTGTTAGATAAAAAGTTAAATGTTAAATTGTCAGATTTTGGATTCACAAGAGAATTACCATTTGTTCAACATGGTAAAAAATCATTGTTATCTGAATATTGTGGTACTGGTGCATATATGGCGCCAGAAATTGTGAAAAGAATACCATATTCAGGTATAAAAATTGATATTTGGGCGTTAGGGGTAATTTTATATACAATGTTAACAGGTGAAATGCCATTTGATGATTCATTATCTCCGAAGGATTTAGAATATGCAATTGTTCATAATAAACCAAGATTTCTTGAAGACATTGAAAATTTAGATACTAATTCAAGCGATACATTACAGCAAATTAAAATTTTACTAAATAAAATGCTAACAAAAGATCCAGAAGATAGAATCAGCCTAATAGAAGATGTACTTAAATTACCATTATTTCAACCGTATAATGGCGATAAACAAATTGAAATTGTTAATAAATTGATTTTTGATTCTTCAAATATCAAAAATAGTTGGTCCGATTTAACAATTTCGGAAAAGGGGGTATTCAAGAAATTGGTAGCTGCAGGAATTGATAGAGAAATCTTGAAACGGTCAATACAAGAAGAAACGTTAGATTCTGTTTACGGTATGTGGTCATTATTAAATAATCAAGTAGAAAAGAAAGAAAAAAAATCGAAACGTAAAAGTGTTTTAAGTCTGACAAGATCAAGATCATTACTTGGCACAGCAGCAAGACAAGCATTCAGTGCATCACCATTGCATTCAGATTCTGGTAATGGTAGTGTATTTTTATCCAGGGCTGGATCGCTGAAAAGATTGAATAATGATAATTCGCTCAATTCAGACGTAACTGAAAAGATGAAAAGATCTGGATCACTGACAAAACCTAAAAGTTTATTGACTGCAGATTCATCAACCAAACTTAACTCAATCATTGAAAATACAGATACTAATAATAATAAAATATCAGATGATCAACTAAGTTTGGTATCTAAAAGTACCCAAAAATCAACGATCAAATCGATTAAATCAAATAATAATAAAAACAAAAAACACCATTTTTCATTATTTGGAATGTTTAAATCAAAAAATAATCATAATAAGGATGACTACGTAAATGATGTTCATTCTACTGCTGCTCATCTGAAAAAAAACAATAGGATAAATTCTGGTTCGGTTATATCAGCAACTCATAAGTCATCATTCAAACCAAGTACTGGGGTGTCAAATACGCCATCAACAAGTATACCGATCACAATTAGTTATTCAACGATGTCAGAAGACGAAAATTTGTTGATGACACCTGACCAAAAAAAGTTGAAAAGGACCAAACCAACAAGGCCTTTATCCGGGTTTTCCTTACAAACTTCAGCATCTGAAACATCACAAGGCTCGGGATATATCACTGGATATTCAACTGATATGAACGTGATGAATTCAGGAAATACAAATCATGCCAATTCTATATTAACAGTATCTAATTTAGCTACTGTTAATAATGTTAGTAGTCATAATACCACTAGTAATTCTACATCTAACTTAAATAGCGGAAACAGTCTCAGTGGTAATTTGAATAATAATCAATTGTTGAATTCACCACAAACATCAACCTCGAGGCCTAAATTTTCGAGAGGTATAAGTGATTGGTCAGTTAATATGTCATCACAACAAGAATCCCCAAATTCATCTTTTGTTGCATTATCAAGAACAAACTCAATTGACTCGATTTCAAGATCAGTTTCAAGTAGAAAAAAAGGCAAAAGTAAAAACAGCGATAAGTATAGTTCAATTCGCCGTGGTAGGTCGCCATTAAATTCTAAAATGAATGCTAAATGGGCATTTAATAATGTCCCCATGAATAAACATAAACCATTGTTTACAAAAGAACAACGAGAGAGTCAAATAATTGAAGAAGAAACAAGTGATCAAGATGACGATGATGATATAGATATTGATGAGGATGAGGATGAAGAAGATTATAATGTTGATGATTTTGTTAAGAAAACACGTGATAATTTCAATAAGCTGAGAATCAATAAACATGATACGCCAATTAGATCAGGTAGATTATACATGAGAAAAAAGTCAATGAAATTTCCAACTCTACCAGTTACACAAGAAAATGATCAGGATTTAGAAGAGTTTGAGGATGAAGCAGATGTTGAAGAAGACAATCATGATTTTGATGATGTTACCACAGAATTATCTGATCAAGGGATAGAAACTAACAAGACCTTGGACAGAAATATGTGTTCCTACAATGCTGAAAACAGAGGCAGTGTTTCAGCTACTAGTGACAAAATCAGCAATATTTCTATTTCTGTCTCCAATCTACCCCGGAAGCGCAACAATGATCACCTGCAAGCATCTCCTATTGAATCGTGTCGTCCCTTAGGACTATATTTACCAATTCCCCAGAGGAAAGGATAAAGGGTCATGATTTTTGATTAACTGAAACTATAGCTTGTCCTAAGCTTAATGCGCTTGACAGTTGCATATTTAAAAAAAAACAATTTTAAAGATTCAACTTATTATATTATTTTGACTTATTATTTACTCATTTATTTATTATAAACTCTGTTTTTATTATACAAGTTGTATCATGAATCATCAAAAATAGTCTTCTATATTTGTTGCATTAATCATTAAAATGATTTTATCATTTAACAATTCCATGAATAAGTAGATTCTTACGAACTAGTGGAAAATTTTTTTTAAGTGCTATGAAGTGTAAGGAATGTTGCATAATTTGATGATATTGTTGACGGAGAAGTAAATTTGTTAATGAAACTATAAGGAAATCAGCAATTTTGGTTGAACATTTTATGTGGAGTGCACAGAATGCGAATTTGCCGAACTGGTTGTTTTCAATACAGCTCTAATGGTATAACTCTAAGAAACAGAAGGTTACAACTACATCAGTGTCTTTGGAGTGCTACTATTGGCCTCTCTCAACTTTCTAATCGTTTTTTGGCTGATACCAGATTATGTTTTGCTTTACAGTTTTCATTTTGGCTACCATTACATTAAGTTTAACGAGGTACTTTATAAAAACGACCCGAGTTTCACAGATTTATTGGCAGCACATTACTAGCATGTATACCTGTACTTATATATTTATATTATAATTAATACTATTATTCAACAATGCTTTAATCAATAACTGCAAAATTAACTCCTTCTCATAAAATTAAATCGTTTACTGATCATCGCTCAGTCATTGATAGTGTAGAATTTAAACTCAATAATAAAACAAAAATTAAAATTTCTAGCTATATTTCCCATATAATTTCACAATCAGTTATTAAAATATATAGAGTTACAAAAAAATTTTATTTAAAAATTTTGGAGCACATTTATGACGTTCTTGAACTTAATTGGACTGTTTGTTGCAGTAAAATGAACATTTATTAGACAGCAGTTACATATGCAAAAGCAAGTAAGAATTTGGTGTCTTATTCACAACATATGGTTTAGGCGAATTAAGTTCAATTAGCGGTATAGCTGGATATTTATTATATCGAGTTTGCTCCTTTATTGCATATTGTTGGTACAAATGTCGCAAAATTTAAAAGGGATCCAAAAACTATTAATATACATCATCTTGCTGATATTTTAAAGACTTGGAAAAAAATGATCATTAGAAATATAACAGGATTGCAAGAGAGTTCAATATTAATAATGCATCTATTGAGGATAATGTTGAAAAAAGTTTGTGAAACGAGTGATAAATTCATGCTAAATATTTGTACAAATAGCAGACCTGGATATAATTTTTAGCTTGTGAGTTAACTGAACTAAATTGATATTAAGAGATTAAATAGCAAATTTGAATTGTCATATAGCTGCAATAATTCAATTTCCAGCATTAATAAAGGTGTTGGTAAATTTTTTGAAAAAGTTCATAGTTTAAAAAACATTTCAATTATTGTTGGTGAACTTATTGAAAAATTTAGAACTGAAGATGATTTCAACAAATTATTAAAAAAAATGAGCAATAACGTTAATATATTTTCAAATAGTTAAACTCAATTTTTAGTTGACAAAGGTAATCCAAGATTGATTGGAACTATTTTTAAGAAACATAAAAGGTCAAATGCAGAATTAACTGAAAAATCAGTTCTAGTTTTACCTATTGGTAAGTTTAATACCGAAGTTAACAATGGTATGTTTACTGTTAATCTTGATAAAAAAATTTACTTGATTGCAGTGCTCAATATATAGAGATTGGTGGCGAATTCAATGACCCGATTGTAATGATGTAAATCTTATCTATTTTTGCATTAAAGTTGGAAATACACAAAATTTTGCAATCTAAGAAATATGAAAAACCTAAAAATACTAACTTGAAACACTGTAGTCAATTAATACAAAGGAAAAAATTTATATAATAAAATTATTTAACAAAAATATCAAAGATCATGATATAGTTGTGAAACTTGCTCATTCCTTTTTGCAGTACCAGATAGTAGACTTAGTAAAAACCCAAGATTTATACTAGGCTTTTATTGGGCATCAATTGCTTATATATTAAGCGCAACTTTAGGTACCTCGTTTGCTATAAGAGATTTTCAAATGTCTGGATCAGCACAAATGAGTTTATAAAAGTTATCATCACTATTGAAGTCTAATATTGATGTAACAATGTTGATATTTAATAATTCGGGATATTATATAGAAACGGTTATGATTGGTTCATGCAGTAGATATATAATGATATCTATATCAATTGGCAATGGTGTGAATTTATGAAAACAATGGAAGATACCTTCAAGACAAACTCAGAATCACATGAAATTGAAAGCATAAAAAACTTAATGAAATATTAGTTGATGCTATGATTTAAAACGACAGCAAGTTTAGCTGATACTTCCTATATTTGATGTTTCTTAAAAGGTCACACAATTCATTCTAAAATAAAGCATAAACCAAACAATGATCTTAATCACTAAAAATTTTGTCAATTGACTGGGTCTTGCACTTTTTAAACACTTGTATACTATTCTATATAATATTAATAAATAGAAACTTACTTTTGGCATAAAGCTCATCTGTCTCTGAAACTCTTTTTTTCTACATTCAATGAAAAAAAGGGAGCCTTCTTTTTTATCATCTCGGCCTGCGACTGACCAATCATCATAAATCTTGGACGATAAGTCGTGAATTGAGATGGCATAGAGTGTATAACCAAAAATCTACTCTTCCATTTAAAATTACCCTTTAATATAACAGAATTACGGTTTACACTTATTTCATCTGAAAACGGGTGTTTTAATTATTGTTTATTGTAAGTTGCAACTCATCTATCGGTAAATTAACAAGCTTACAAATCAGATCTTTTTTTGCAATTAAGCTTTACCAAAAAATATTTTTCTTTCAAAGTTTTTTCAGAAATATTTTTTTGCTTACATTGTATTTATAAGTATATTTACCAGTTACACTTAAGCTTTCTTCTTGAAAGTTAATTCTATATACATTAACGTATGGCAACGGAAGAGAGCTTGGAAATTTTCGAGAATGCTATCACAAAAAAATATACGGCTTCACACGATCACTTGAAAATGAACAAAATTAATGACGATTATAGAAATTTTGATAACATAAATTCGGTAAAGCAACCAGCGTATGATGATCCAGACTATTTTCCAGATGGCGGACTAAGAGCATGGTTAGTTGTGGGTGCTGCATCAACAATCATGGCAATGTCTTTTGGTATGTGTAATTCATATGGGGTTTATCAAAGTTATTATGAAGAAAAATATACAGATATCCCGTCAAATGTTTTAGGTATAATTGGTGCATTGCAAGCTGCCTTGACATATTTTTTTGCATTACCTTCAACCATTTGTATGGAATATATTGGACCGCAATTAGTTGTTGCTTTTGGTGGTTTATTAGCATGTTTGGCATTTATGTTTTTGTCCATTTCAAACTCTCCTTGGCAACTATTTATAATCCAAGGTGTAATGTTTGGAATTGGATCCGGAATCATGTATATTCATTCCACTGGTGTTACAATGCAATACTTTGACAAAAATAAAGCTTTTGCAGTTGGTATTATTACTGCAGGTTCAAGTTTGGCTGGTGTTTATTGGCCAATTGGTGTTCGAAATATGATTGATAAGATAGGATTTCCTTGGGCAAATCGAGTGATTGGATTTTTGTATATCCCAATGACAATATTTAGTGCAATATTTCTTAGACCAAGATTCAAACCAAAGGAAAGACTACCTGAAGAAAATTTTTTTAGACTCAATTTTTCAGTTCTAAAGGATTGGAAATACCAACTAATCAATATTGCATGGTTCGCATTTATGCTATCATTATTTCCAGGTATGTTTTACATTGATTTATTTTGTATCAGGTCAAATGTTAATAGCAGTTTACAGGTTTACAGTGTTGCAATTATTAATGCATGTGCAATTTGTTTTAGGATTCTACCGGGATTTTTAGCGGATAAATTTGGCCGTATGAATATTCTAATCCCATCATTAGTTCTATCTGGCATTTTCCCATTGGCACTATGGTTACCGGCACACGGAACAGGTTTAACTGCAACATTTATTGTATTGTGGGCTTGTGCAACTGGTGTTCCCGTTGCTGTATTTCCAGCAATTATCGGGCAATTATTTCAGAATACCGGACATCTATACTCATACTTGACATTCTTTTTTATTTATGGTGGTCTTAGTTCTTTGGTAGGCCCAATAATTGGTGGTTCATTTTTACCACCTGGTAAGGTAAATACTATTGAAGGATTTGATAAACTTGCGATTTTTTGTGGCGTTTTATGTTTGAGTTCAGGTGCAATAATGATTTTTGTTCGTTATGTTTATACAAAATCAGTGAAAACTTTAATTTGATTAGGATTGTCACTTCATAGTTAGATTTTTTTATTAATAATAAAATATATATTTATTATACTGTACTGTACTATAATTTAAATTAGTACATAGAATTTGGATATTTCAATCAATTTTAACCATTCTTTAAAAAATGTAGTAAAACTTCAGAATAAAGCAATTCAAAATACTTGACCGCATCAGTTTTTCATGTTGTGAAATTTTCTGTAATTTTTAGTTTTCTATCTACTCCACGTACAAAGTTTATTACATAATAGTCAATGTCCAGTCTGTCACTAAAACAAGGTCAGATAGTTAAAGGATTCGTGAAATCGATCAAACCATTCGGTGCTTTTGTTTCCATACCAGGTGAATCACATGATGGATTATGTCACATATCAGAGTTTCCAAACAATGTAATCACAAACAAACGAGGTGAGCCAATATATGTGCAAGTGATCAGGATTTCAAATGATGGGAAGCTGTCACTAAGTTTTAAAAATGTTGATCAAAAAACAGGTCTATTGAAGGAAAATGATACGCTTGTAGCCAACAATAATCAGAATCATACAAATTCAGGTTTTAAACGTAGAAATGACATGGATGTTTGGGAAAGAAATCAAATAAATTCTGCATTTGGTGCCAAGAAACAAAAAATTATTAGAGACGATGTTGATGATCCATACGCTGAGATTGAAAGCGATGATGGACATAATCAATTGGAGAATGGTGAAGAAGAAATTGAAGTTCAATTAAATACAAATATACCTAAATTTTTAGATCCCTATAAGGATAAACTTATCATGTCCATGAAAAGAAATTCCAAACAACATGATAATTTAAATAACGGCTCAAATGACTATCAAAATAATAGAAAAATAAATCCAAAAACTGCATCATTGGAAACTATTGCTAGTTCCGGAAGCAAGCTACTGAAAGAATCGAAAAAAGAAAAGCTTGAAAAGCGAATAAATGAAGATAAAAAGAGAAGAGAAATGCATAAGAGTAAATATGTTGATGATCCGTTAGTCAACAAAAAAACTGAAAAAACTTTTAACGACGAACAAATAAAGGAAATTGAAAAGTCTGCTGTTCTTGAATGGAAAAAACAAGCAAAATTTGAAAGTTATGGTATAAAATCAAAATTAAGTGTACAAGAACAGCGTGAATCATTGCCAGTTTTTCAATCAAGGGATGAATTGTTAAAATCAATTAGAGATAACAACTTTGTTGTTATAGTTGGTGAAACAGGATCTGGTAAAACGACACAAATTACACAATATTTAGCGGAAGATGGTTATATAAATAAAGGGATAATTGCATGTACACAACCTAGAAGAGTTGCTGCAACTAGTGTTGCTAAAAGAGTTGCTGAAGAAGTGAATTGTAAGGTAGGTGATGAAGTTGGTTACACAATTAGATTTGAAGACTGTACAAGCTTGAAAACAAAAATTAAATACATGACTGATGGTATGCTGGAACGAGAGGCATTAGTTGATCCATTAATGACAAAGTATTCAGTTATAATTTTGGATGAAGCACACGAAAGAACAATTGCGACTGATATTTTATTCGCCTTACTTAGAGATGCAGTTCGAAAGAGGAACGGTACATTAAAGTTAATTATTACTTCAGCAACATTGGATTCCCAAAAATTTTCACAATATTTTGATAATTGTCCAGTTTTCCATATCAAAGGTCGTACTTTTCCTGTGAAAATCTATTATACCAAAACTCCTGAATTAGATTATCTTGAAGCAACAATAGATACAATTATTGATGTTCATTCAAATAATCCACCAGGTGACATATTAGTTTTTTTAACAGGTCGTGAAGAAATTGAAACTTGCTGTGAATCAATTATACAGAAAATGTGTGTTTTGTATAAAGCAGATCCTAATATTTCTGAATTAATTGTTTTGCCCATTTATTCAGCAATGCCATCAGAAATGCAAAGTAGAATTTTTGATCCAACTCCTCAAGGGAAAAGAAAAGTTGTTATTGCGACAAATATCGCTGAAACTTCTATTACAATTGATGGTATTTATTATGTTATTGATCCTGGATTTGTTAAAGTTAACGCATATGACCCGAGACGTAGTATGGATACCCTTATCATTCAACCAATTTCAAAATCTCAAGCAGATCAAAGAGCTGGTAGGGCTGGTAGAACAGGACCAGGCATTTGTTACAGATTATACACAAAAAACGCATACTCAAAAGAAATGACTTTAAATACGGCACCTGAGATTTTGAGGCAAAATTTATCACATACGATTTTAATGTTAAAAGCAATGGGCATTGAAGATATTTTGAATTTTGGATTTATGGATAAACCAAAGGAAGAATCAATTTTAAAAGCGTTAGAAGAACTATATATATTGGAAGCCCTTGATGATGATGGTAGATTAACAAAAATTGGTAAGTATATGGCATATTTTCCAATGGAACCAATGTTGGCCAAAACTTTGATTAAATCTTTTGAATTTAGTTGTAGTTATGAAGTTATTGAAATCATTTCAATGTTAAGTGTTCCCGATGTATTTTATAGACCAAGAGAAAAGAGAGAATTAGCGGATAAAATGAAACAAAGGTTTGATGATTACAATGGAGACCATTTGACCTTACTACATATTTATAGGAAGTGGGAAACTAACAGCTTTTCAAAGGAGTGGTGTACCGACAATTTTATTCATGAAAAATCGATGAGAAAGGCAAGAGATGTTAAAAAACAGCTAATAAAATTGGTTGAGAATATAAACCAAAATGAAGAAGATCTACAGTTGAATATAAAGAGTTGCAACAATAAGCTAGATCAAGTGAGAAAAGCGTTTGTTTCAGGATTTTTTAAAAATTGTTCAAAAAGATCATCAAACCATGGACATATCTCCGAAGATGGGGCATTCAAAACATTATCTGATAATTTATCAGTTTATATACATCCAAGTTCATCGTTGTTTAAAGTCCCTGGAGTAGATTATGTTTTTTATCATACGTTAGTTTTAACGAATCGTGAATATATGCATTATACAACAAAAATTGATCCATCATGGCTTATTCAATTTGCATCTAAAGTTTTTCGGAAAGCCAACCATGGCGAGTTGAGTATTAATAAAAAAAGAGAGCGTATTCAACCATTATACAATAAATTTGATAAAAATCAAAGTTGGCGTTTAAGTAGAAGCCGAAAATATTGATTCAAGTTTCATTTTTTTGTAATTATAAGCTCGTATAGAAAAGTTTTTTACAACAAGTAAGTGAACTCATTAATCATCCATTTATATTTTCTTCTTTAGTTTTTTCTTTTAATAAGTTTTCAACAATTTTTCCTTCTTTTCTAGCCAAACTAACATTTATTCTTGTATCAAAAATTTCAAATCCATTAAATTTATCTATACACTTCATGGCATCATCTTGAGAGGATAAAATAACCCAAGCTTGTCCACGGTATCCCTTCCTTGGATAGTGTATCTGTAAAACATCAGCAAAGGAAGAAAATAAGAAAAATAGATTCTCTTTCATTTTATTTGATTTTATCTTCGAATTTAAATTTGTTATATACATTGAATATTTCGAATCCAAATGTTGTCGTTTATTAGAAGCAACATTTTTTGATTTATGGATTGTACGTGTCCTTTTTCGTGGTGGCATTGAATACTTTGAAAAAAAACTTGGGATGTATCAGTAACTAGTAGCATAAATAAACGAAATTCATGTTAAAGATTCATTTATATCAAATTTCGCGACGGTCGACCGTAATATGGAAAAAATACAAAACTTAGATAGATTAAGAGGCCGATCGTAAAATTACAAAGACTAATTATTCACCAATATCTTCGTTCCATAGATCAGGATTTTGAAGAATAAATTTACTCATTAAATTAATGCAATTTTGATCGTTTAAATTCACTAATTCAACATTGTGCTTTTCCAACCAATCTTCACCGCCTAAAAAGTTTTCGTTTTCACCTATGACAACTCTTGGGACTTTAAATAATAATGCACTACCAGTACACATTGTGCATGGACTTAAAGTTGAATATAGAGTACATTTTGAAGTAATTGATGCTTTTAATCTACCTGAGTTTTCAAAACATGAAATTTCCGCATGTAATGTCATCGAATTTTTTTGGATTCTCATATTATGCCCACGACTAATAATTCTGCCATCCTCATGAATCAAACATGCTCCGATTGGTATACCTCCTTCGTTGTAACCTTTGACTGCTTCTTCGTAGGCGATTTTCATACCTTTGGCATCATCGAATGTCATAATTATTAAATTATTTATTGCTTGATTGAGTTATTCTAATAAAGTTTAAAAAATACCTAAAAAGTAAGTAAAAAAAATATCAATAAACTAAAAGAGCTAAACTTAAAATCAGCAAAATAAAAAATCGACAGGTTTCAATGAATTAAGCTTATTATCAAAGATTTACTTTGAGCTTGCCGCGGGAACAAAACGAAAAACGGGTGTATTATTCGGTCGCCCCCGAAAATTTTCTATCAATGATATTAATATAATGTTACAGATATACAGCTTGAGAAAAAAATTAAAACGTAATGAATGAATCAATAATGACAGTGTTGAAAATTTAATAAAGAGTAGATATATGTATATACCAAATTTTTTTCTTTGAGAGACAATTATTAATTAAATCTTGAATCTTTCTTGATCAACTTCATAACAACTCTTTAATGATTGGTCCAAAAAAAATAGTGTTATAAAATATGTATAGTTATCCGGCACTATAGCTCCATATTTAGCCAATCCCAATTTTGCGAATTTTTATTCACAGTAGCTAAATTATTATTTGAAGCCTGATTATTATCGGTAATTGATTCGAATGAAGATTTCATATCTGTTGGTACTTCAAAATTACTTGAAAAATTCATCTTCAAATCATCATTCTTTGTGTTTGAATTTGATAAATCATGTACTTGAGGGGATTTATTGTCATGGTTGTTATTATGATCATAATTTAACATATTGTCTTCTAATATCATACTTACATCAAAATCATTATTGAAGTAATTTGATGTATTATGTTGTTCATTAGTATCAATATTTGAGAATATATCATCGTGCTTATCATCGTGATCATCGTGTTTGATGTTAGAAATATCAAACTCTTCAACTAATTTATCATTTTCGACATTATTATCTATCGCATTATCATTATTGTCTATTACAACATCTAATCTTGAATCATTTATATTGTTTAAATTATTATTATTGCCGGTGCTTTGGCTATCTTCCAGTTTACTAAACTTATTTGGTTTTTTCTTTGGGGATGAACCCTTTTTCTTATCATAACTACTAGTACTATTCGTAGAGATATTTTCTGAAGAAAGTGGGGTTGTGCTTAAATGTTCTCGAATAATAGGAGTGGGATTAAGATCATCCCCATCATGTTTATTTGGATTCGCATTTGCATTGCCACCACGGCGTTTTTTAGTGGATGTTGTATTTCTTTGTCTCTTCTTTATAACATCAGTTTTTAAACTCAATGGACGTACAACACCGTGCAATTTTAAGAACAAACCACATGCGTTACATAAAGGTTGACCTTCTGGGTTTCTTCTCCATAATGGAGTTGTCTTGGTATGACAATTTGTACAAGAAATTTCGCCTTCTAAATTAGTTATATTTGATTTTGCATTCAAATTTAAATTAGAATTCGCAGAAGCACCTGTTGAGGTAATTGACGAGTTTAAAGCATTATGTTGTTGACTTGAAGAATTTGAAAGTATAGGCGTCTGGAATTGACTTCCTGGGGTAGATAATGTAGATGTCGGATTAGAATCTAATTTCTTCTTACGTGAGCTAGATACTGATTTCCTTTTATTTGATGAAGCAGAGGATAATGATTTTTTTGCTACTTTCTTAGAATTACCTTTTAAAGTTGTAAGTGGGAAATTTTGCTGTTGAGATTGAATTATTGGTTGAATATCTTGATTCAGTTTTAGCAATTCAGACTCCAACGGATTCATATTATCAAACAAACCCAAATCTTTATGAAAATCATATTTTATATCATTGTTATTTTGACCAATTGATAATTCTCTTTCATTATTATGTACCGTATGATTAGTATCAGTGGCACTATTTGCAAATGCAGTAGAGGATTGCTTTAAAGGAGAGTCAATTAAGGAATCAAAAAAAGAGCTGTGCAAATTTTCCCTTTTAATCATATTTATGCTACCATCAGAATTTTGAGCTTCGATTTTATTTATAGTTGGGAAATTAGTAGCTGATAAAGAATTTGAATAAAGATTTGAAAAGGATGAAGAAATTGGAACTGAACCACTATTATGGTCATTAAATGATGGAATACTACCTATACCTAAACCCCTATTTGACATGGTTGTTGGAGAAGCAGTTTGAACAGACGATGATAAAAGCATCTCCTGTGGTATGGGAGTTGCTGAATCATTTAAGTTAACTTCATAATTATTATTATTGATAATAATATTATTATTATGACTAACTGTATTATTGTTGTTATAATCCAAAGTAACTTTGTTTGTATAAGAGGATGATGCAGTAGGTATTGAATTAGAAAGTGGAAAATTAGATGATGGTGACGATAATGAGTGATTATGAGATGTAAAATATTGAGATAGTTTCGATGACTGATTTCTGTGTATTGGATTAATTTCCTTTCTCAAAAACCCAGAATTAGGAGAGATATTGGACTGAGATGATAAGTAAGAATCATCATTGGATAATGATTTAATATGATCGAGATAATTAAACTCGGTATTTGGTTTAATTGGTGGAGTATTGTTATTAGAAATTAATAATCTCGATTTGTTGGTAGTATTAGTATTGGGATTTGAATTAGTATTAGCACTAATATTAGTATTTGAATCTAAATTGAAATTAAGTTCAGGAAATTGAGGCCATTTTTCATTATAGTTATTTATGCTATTCATATTTGAAGCGGTAGTGTTAGGAGCATCAGAAGTTTGAATATAATTACCACTAGTCTTGGATAATTTCTTTTCTTTCTCCAGATTTAAAAACATCAGTCTCCAAGTTAAATTTTCCATCCTTAAACGATAAGGTAATCCTGCCTTTGCCTTTGAATACATCCGCCATAGGGAAGTTGCAGACCCGTCTTGGATTTGATCCAAGGAATGCATAATATTAATTGACGATTAAATACCAAAATATGATTGGCTAGATAAGTGCGTGTGGGAAGCAGTAAACAAATGATTTAAAGTTTCAGCCAGATGGTGAAATTATATATAATAAATGTAGTGTTTTGAACTAAATGTGCAGTTGACAAAAGGTGGACAGAGATGCAGCCAAGTAAACGTTACCACTGATCAGTTTTCCGAACAAACACATTGAACAATTGATAAAGAGAAAAATCAACTCCACGAACCAACAGACAAACAGATCGGGGACGACCCACAACCGCGCAACGGTGAAAAATCAAAATTTCCTTTTTTGCTGAACAGGCATGTAAGGCGTTAATTATTACTTTGTCATCTATAAAATCTACAGTTTTATTTATTTTTTTCTCCTTCAAATCCATCCAGTAATTCTTTTTTAAACTGGACAAATGTAGGTTCTTCAAGGCTAGCTTGAACGACCAACTTTTCTTTATTCATACATAATTTCTCTAAAGTTTTTCCAAGCTCATTAGCATTTCTACTTCCTTCTTCGGTGTCTATAACTGCACTGCCTTCGTGTCTTTCTTCACCTGCTTGTCCATCTGTGACAACTGAAAATAACTTAACATTTATTCCACTACTTCTTCTATATTGGGTAGTGACATCTTTATTGCCCTCATCATGTTCAGCAAACAAAATCTCACTCATTCTTAATCGTTTCAATTCTATTTCATCCATACTGTTAGGTTTGGATTTGGATCCAGATTTAAAACTAGTATTGCACTTAAACTTAGATTTCGATTTGCAAATTGACTTTCCAGAAGTCATGCTGTCTATCCCTATTTCATAAATACTTGTTAGTTCATTATAATAATTAACTAAATTATTTATATCAGATCTTAAGTTTAAAAATTCGTTATTAACATTATTTGTTTCATTTTTAGTATTAATTCCAAGTTCAATCAAATCTAATTTGTAGCCAATTTTTTCAGTTAATCTGTTTAGTTCAGCTATTCTATCGTCTTCATTGCGTTCACTTAAAACATCTAGCTTGAAATCATTGGCTGAAGCATCTTCATTTTCAGTATTGTGCTCTTCTTCAATTAATTCCTTATTAAAACTATTTAAAAACATGTTAAAAGCATTAAGTGTTGTACTAATTCCTAATATTTTAGTTTCAAATAATAATCTTGGAGGATTGCTTCCATTTTTGTTGATAAATTTTAAATTTTCAATACCAAATTTATTCCAATATCTTTTCATAAATACATAAACTTCTGTTTCATTTCCACTCCCATCTGTCGAATTATCAGTAGCATGGTGATTATTTGTTAAGTCCATTGCACTAATAATAATACAAACTAAGATTTTCTTAGTATATTGCAATGTTCTAACCAATCGACTTATATCATTACGCCAAATGCAGGAACAATTTTTTGGGTTTTCAATTATATTTTTTATTATTTTTAGTTCTTCGTTGTTATTATCAAATCCGTAAATAACTAAATATTGCCATAATGTAAGCAAATCGATATCAAAATTTAACAACAATTTTTCAATCTTTTTGACCATTACAGATATCAAAAAATGAAGTGAACTTGAAGGCAAATTTATTTTCATACCTCTTTTGAAATTATTACTTGTGTTTTTTAGATAGAAGTTTTCGATATTTCTAAAATTTTTGATTAACTTTTTAGTTCTATTTATCAACATTTTCACATATAATTTTAGTCCAAGCTTTGAATTGTTCTTCATATTTATAATGAATACTGAAAATATTAACAGCTTTAATAAGCTAATCTTATCTAAAGTTGAAATATTCTTTCTTATATAACAGTTTATGGAGAATGACAGTATTTCAGGTTTCATTGAATGAATGAGTATCAAATATGGTGTGTTCGATAATTTTATAAACATATTATTTTCAAAATCAGTATCGATGATGCTATTCATATTACTGCTAATATTAATGGTATTGGTGTAAGAATTGGATAGTAGATTATCAGTTATCAAATCAAATTTAAATTCTTCAAATAGTAAATATATTTCATTATTTAGTTGATTCCGTGATTCAATTATGTTGCTCACATATCGATCAATAAATTCATCTATATTTATGTTACATGTTTTTGTATCTCCTTCAAGTATTCGTGTACAATGATCCATTATATCGTCTTCATTGTTGTATTTATTTGTGTAGTGAATTACAGTATCTTCAGTTTCATTATAAGAATCAAATTCTCTTTGAACTTCTGAGTCGAATCCTTTATCAAATACTTTATTAGAATTTAAACGTGGTGTGGTTGATGTTGATGAATTGGCAGAATTATTAACTGATGAAAACGTAGATGTTGAGGTTACAGATTTGCTTATAGATTCCTCTTTTAGATTCATCATAAGCGGTACATTTTGTTCTTGCTCTAACATCGTCACCCTCATGGATCTAGCCAAAAAAATAATAAACGCTGTACTTAAATATATAGTAGGTACAAAACGTAGGGGAAATTCTTGTTGTTATGATGTGATGTTTTATTAAAAAAAAGTAACTGGTTAAAACTGATTCGTTATATTTCTTTAATTTTATCGTTTTCTTTTTGTCTCTTTTGTTTACATTTAGTAATTTTATAGTTTTGCATTAAAAAAAAGTAGAAAATTAAAAAAAATAGGAAAATGCAAAAATGTAAAATTTAATGAAATATTTTTTTGTTCCAGAGAGTCTAAAATGACAAATGAAAACATTATACAACTAAATTATAAATGCAGTCAAAGTGAATGGATAGCAGTAAATCGGAAAATCCAAACCACCCATTTCTAATTCTTCAATATACATAACAACAGGCCATGCTTGTACAACAATCATCCACGTACATCCTACTACTTTGCATAAAATTTTCCAATAACCTTTTTTCAAGAATGACAGCTTGGAAATAATTAACTTATTCATTATATCTTCTAAAATCACGATATTTGCAGAATAAATAAATAAAAATAATGAGTAGAAACATTTATTGAATATTGAATTTTCTGGTATAAATGATGGCACATTTGGATTGAACTTATTTATATTCCATTTCAGAGAAATTGATGCGTAAGCATGTAAACATCCGCATATAAAAAATGTTATTATAACAATACAGCAACGTCTCAAGTAACTATCTTTATTTAGTTTTACCAAATCAACTAACCTTTTGGACATTATGTATGAATCTCGTGTAATATATTGATGCCACCAAAATGACCAAAATTTTGTCATAGAAAAACCATTCAAACCTAAATTAAACATATTTGGCCAATCTTCAGTATTTGATAAGCCAGTTGTCAATGATAATATTGCTGAAGTCCAGTATACCGCATTTAATCCATAATAAATATTTACAGTGAATGCTAAATGTTTGCACAGTAATCGAATTGTCGCATTGTATGTAACTAATGAATAGATTAATGAAACATATTTATTAGAAAATTCATTACTTTTAAATTTTAGTAAATTCAAAATGAATAATGAAAGATCATAAAATAGAAATTTGAAAAAAATTTCATAAAGAAAACACTTGAAAATCATAAATTTCCATCTATTATTTTCTTTGGAAGGTATATTGACAACTGATTTCATTTGAAAATTCCATCCAATACCCCTCAAATTGACAAAACACCTGCAAAGCGACCACTTGAATTTATCAAATGATAAGTGGTTAAATCTAGCAACATCATAATCATTTACATTATGACTCCCCGATTTAACATATTTTAGTCTGTAATCCGTAAATTCAATATATTTTTCACAAAATAACAAGTTGAAAGTGATGTTGAATACCTGTGACAAAACCAAAGAATGAGAAAGTTCAGTTACTGGATCTGAGTTTACTGGTATGTAACATAGTGGAGACTTTAATAAATGTAATACTGATATCGGAAAAAAAATCCATTTTCTTGAAGAAGATGGCGGAAATGTAATAATTATTGTTAATAACAAAAACTGTAATAAATAGTGTTCAAATGGTAGTAGGAATAATGGTGATCTAATAATTGACTTTGTGCAAACTTGACTAAGGAAGAGATCATAAATATGTGGATGATACTCTTGTGGTATTAACATGTTATATGTTTGCTTGTTTATTTTAATGTGTTTTAAAAAAGTTTTCAAAAAATATACTATTTACTTTTCTATCTAGCACCTTTTTTTTGCGATGTTATCTATCATCAATCAATGTACTAACAAGCTTCACACACTATCGGGAGAGATAAAAATATTTCCGATACCGGGAGTCGAACCCGGGTTTGCCCGGTGAAAGCGGACCGTGATAGCCGTTACACTATATCGGATTTTATATAACTTTAACAGATCTCGTGGTTGTTGAACTAAATTTGCCAGGACAATATTAATGAGACACACTGATTAATATTCTGAATCACTAATAAGCTTATTAGTGTAAAAAGAGTTCAAGTTATACTTGGTTTTAGTTACTACTAAAGTTTTTAATTGATATATATAAAATAAAGTGAACGCATCACTTAAGAGTGGTGAACACCGTCTTATATAGACTTACAGTATGTTGTGCTGACTTGTTCAGTTTGTATCGGACATATTTTTGGTGACGTGTAAGACCGTTATTGATCAATCGGGCTCCGATAAAGCCAAAACGGTAACATTTATCAAAGAGCTCTGTGGTTATTAAACTAAATCTTCCAGGACAATAATAATTACACACGCTGATTACTATTCTGAATTACTAATAAGCATATTAGCGTATAAAAGGTTAAAGTTATGCTTGGTTTTAGTTGTTGCTAAAGCTATAAAATGATATATATAGAATAAAGTGAACTCATCGTTTAAAGGTGGTCAATACCGTATTATATGTTGAAATGAATACTGTTGAAATAAGAACCTATTGTTTAATCTACAATGCCGTACCATGTGAGGTATT